>BQNB010085917.1:0-11359 GCA_026074375.1 Tanacetum coccineum
AGCTAGTTAGGGGATGACGGATTCATTAGGGTTTTCAGATTAGGGTTAGGGTTTTTAGGACGAGTAGGGGCTGAAATAAGGGAAAGAATGTTTAAATATGGTGCTTAGGGAAGTTGTAACTCATGCCTAAAAGATGGTACGAAATGCCTTAAGAAAATTGGAGGGAAATGAGCTTTTTTTAATTTTATGTTTTGTTGGATTGTACTTTGGGCTTAAATAAGTTGTTCATTGATTTAGGAGGGAAAAGATATTTAAAAGTTATGTATTCTAACCTTGTACACATGCCTTAAAAGCTTGAACATTTATATTGTGTGTAAACATTACATGTAGTCGGGGTTTTGATATAAACGTTAACGTTAAAATCCGTTTTGTATTAAATGCTATGAAAGGTACGTTAAATAGATAACGTATGGTAAAATGGTGATTAAAACATATTGCTTGACATATTATAATGTTTTCTTGATATAAACGTTGATTGAAATTGGCATTGGTAGGTTGCGTGAGCACGTTTACTTTTGTAATGTAAGTTACGTTACATTATGGATGGAATAAGGAAAAAAAAATCTTTCCATAAAAATGGTTACATCTAATTTAATAGATGGATAATTACATAGGAGAAAATTGTGGGTTGTTATAGGGGTAAACCCGATAAATCTTTCGGAAACACACCAGGGAATTAACATACAACAGGGATGTATTCGAGTTTTGGCTCGTTTACTTTCATGGTCTTCAACTGTTTCAGGTTCCCTTCGGGACGTTCCCCATGAACTTCCAAAATCTCTTCGTTGGATAATGAAATCTGGACTATTTTCTCAAAGCAAACTATCTCAGCTCTAAGCTTTGACAACCAATCCATTCCTATGATCACGTCGATACTACCATGTCCAAAAGGAATCAAATCGATGATAAATGTATGACCTTCTAGTTCTAGTCCACATCCGCGGACAATCTTGTTGGTTTCTAACTTTAGACCGATAGCAATTTAAATTTCCTAATCGGGGTTTATAACACTAGGTTTCGAGCAAATCAAGGGAAAGAAGTCGGTAGAAATAAAATAAAATAGGCATTGGAATCGAATATTACAGTAGAAAATGATCGATGAAAGAAAAATTACTCGTCATGACGTTTGGATCATGATGAGCTTCAGTGGTACCTATGTCGAAGGAACTATCACGTGCCTTATTCCCATTGTTCCCTTGGTCGTGATTTCCTTTGATGGCTAGCACAGGGTTTGGGCGATTCAGACTCGTAACCGTTCTAGGTTTGTAAGATATAGCTGTATAATAATTGGTGTCCAAGATTCGTTCATGTGTTGCACGTGTTTCGTCTTGGAGACATGGTTTTAAATTTGTCCACAATATTTGTTGAGTAAGTAATTTGACCAAAGTATAGTTCGAGTACCGTGCATTTATATGATGCAGCTTCGAATGAAGTAACATTCGTTCAAACACAATTGCGACGAAAGTTTATATTGAGAAAAAGATAAACGTTTTCATATATGCAGTTTCAAAACTTCCACAATACTTATCATCCAAAAAGATATGTCTGCCAAAAATTTTGTATTTCATAGTAACTTACAACAAGGTTCGTTTCCTAACATAGATCATAATAAAAATGTTTTTGACCAAAAACGTATTTCAAGTAACATAAAATATAAAATTTTATTATTATTATTATTATTATTATTATTATTTATATTATTTGAAAAATTGAAGTCAAAATAATGATTTTTGAAATTTTGAGTCGTAATAAAGTTTTTCAAAAAAAATTTGAAGTCATAATAACTAAACACAATGAGATCGGTCGAAAAGAAATTTATATATATTTTTTATAAAAAAACATTTCTCCGAATGTTGGTTGAGTAATAATATTAAACAAAATTTGATGTTTACATGTGCCTTATAATATATAAGTTTTGACGCTAAACGATGTAGCCGTTAAAAAATACTAGTTCATCATGTTTTTAAAAAGAAGTGTTCAAAAAGTATCTCACCTTTACATGTATTATTACCAAAGGACTTCGACTCCTCCAAATAAGTACCATCTCTGAAACACGAACGCCGGGACGAAATTTGTTATCATGGTTACACAATTAACCAGTATCAAGTATAAGGTTCTCGTTCTCGTATCAATCCTTTTATCTCAAAAGGGGTCTTCTATGCGATGGTCATACAACCAAACAACTAGAGTGGTAACACTCTAAGGCGAGTTGCTCCTAAGGAAACTAATGACGTAATCCGTCTCATCGAACGTCTTCAAGAACGAAACGTTTAAGTAACAGGTTTCCACGATAAAATGATGTCAATCCACATAGTGGATGAGAAATAGTCGTTTGCAATACCCACGGTAGGGTAAGGAAAAACACCCACATTCCTGCTTTCGACCCTAATCTCTCTATAATCGCGTTGCATCCATGTCATTTGAGTATCAATCAAATCATCCAAGCCTCGCCCATCCTCGAAGGAATTCTTCAAAGGTCTTAAGCTAAGTAGCAACTTGAATTCTAATTTCACAACTCATCAAACAAGAACTGTCATGAACTTAAGTTAGAAGTTGGTAAAAGCTTAATGTTTTTGAAAAATTGACTCAACTTTGGGGTCGCTCAGAAACAAAATCTTGAATTACTGAACACAGTGCTTGCGAACAAACAAAGGATGCTTACATTAGAAGCCAAAACGGTTGGCTTAATAGCATGAAGAAATAAAACGGAGACGTGATCAAAATATAGGTCGACGAGATTTCTAATAGCGAAAGGATAAACGTCCCTACATGTCGTGCATATATAGTTCACCTGCTGCTCGCATTGAGTTCCTACTCGGAATCTATCAACGAGTCCTCCTCAAGGTATTATGCAGGGTAAGAATACGAAAAGTATTTAAGCGTGCATCGCGACTCACTCGTGGAAGCATTGGCATGCGAAGACGATATATGGAATATACTATGACTATAACGGTTGTCCTTAATAACAAGGTGCTTAGGGACAGTGTGACACTATAACGACAGTAACCGATTGTGAAAGCAAACTCAAAACATAAATGGATCAATCAAAATAAACATGATGTACTAAAATCAAATAGTGGACATCTAAAAGTAAATGATGTACGATGCACATAATTCCTAGTATGCTTTTTTGTGACTAAAGTGGAAAGTCACTTTTTAAACTTGTTTAAAATAATGACTGTACCTAGTGTTGCATGATACTTCCTGAATTAGACATAGTTGATCAAGTTATGTCTAATTTAGGTTTAATGATGCAACCACTCAGACTAGTCGACTCGTTTCATGTTCGGTGTTTTTAGAAAAAGAAAATCATTTTGGTTATAGTTTGGATTTTTATTTTTGAAAAACCAACATTCTCTATAACCTTAGGCTCTGATTACTAATCTGTCACACTCCACCAAGGCGGAAACCCGAGGTGTAACATATTAATAAACATCACACAAGATGATAGATAAAACACCATACATGAATTTAGATAAAAGAAAATTATATGAATTACATCATTTCTAAGTACAAGTTTGAAAAGTAAGAATGACAATAACTTGAAAGAAAGAAAAACATCTTGAACATGTCCAATTGCAATGCACTACGTTTCCACTTTACAAATGTCACCTGCAAAGCATGATAAAAAAGGTCAACTATCGAAATAGTTGGTGACAAAATATAGTTTTAGAAAAGAGTAGATGTCCGATGATAGTTTGCCAACTCAATGGCAAGTTAACAAAAACAAGTCAGGTATCCAAAACAACTCATGTTTTCAAAACAGTTCCCGTTACATAAAGTAACGTAACACAAAATCAAATCAACATATATGTATGCTATAGTGTTCATGCGAGGCACTACTTAAACGTATTCAGGCTTACCGTTCCAAACATCCAATCAAGTTCTAGTTGTATAGTGTGGCATAAACACTTAGTACTATGAACCCTTGTGTGGGGAGTGAGGAGGGGCTAATCTTCTAATAGAGCTATCCACAAGTACTAACGTCTCAATCCCGATGAGGGGGATAATTAGTTAAAAGTAGTGGCGGGTTCCAAGCATTAAACAACATACATATCAAGTTCAAAGTTCAATGTTCAACACGTTTCCAAAGTTCTACAAGTTCAATTCCAGTTCCATACGTTCAAAATAAGTTCAAGTTCAAATGTGCTCAAAAGATTAATTTCTTAAAAGTAAAAGCATAACAAATGACACATCATGCTTTCTACCCCAAAAACAATTAAAACATGCAAAAAGGCGAATGTAAGAATCTCACCGTAAATAGACGTATCGGCCGAGAAAATCAACAAAGGAAGAAGAGGTAAAATGACATTCTAAACAACTTTTTAGTTTTACCCGAGACTCGAAACTCGATGAAAAATGACGAAAATACCCTTTTCAGTCTCTGCAGAAAATTAAATTTTTATTAAGAGTTGATTGGAATTTTATAGTTTTTCAAAACTTCAAATGGCCGCCAAACATTTGTTTTTAAGAGTTATCAAACGATTCATATATCGAATCAAAGCTACGGACATCCTCAACCATTATCTTTAGCTCGAAATCAAAATATTTTTAGACTTAGTTATCCTTGTAAAAAGGTTAAACGACATTCTTAACAACTTTTTAGTTTTACCCGAGACCCGAAACTCGAAGGAAAATAACGAAAATACCCTTATCAGTTTCTGCAGAAAATTAAATTTTTATTTAGAGCTTATTGGAATTTTGTAAATTTTCTAAACTTCAAATGGCCGCCAAACATTCGTTTTTAAGAGTTATCAAACGATCCATATATCGAATCGAAGCTACGGACATCCTGTACCATATTTTATGCCTAAAATCAGTTTTACAATTTTTGACTCACTCGAAAACGACACGCAAACTTTCTGCCCTAATTGAGTATCTTTCAACTCCTTTAAAACTTCAATTTCTTTCGTTGCGAATATTGCCAACGCTCCTAAACTATCCTAGCCCCATAACTAATCATCCCAAACCATCAATAAACCTCCAAACGTGACATGCACCACAATCGATGGACTCACAATACAAGATCAAACACATGCATAGAATATATAATTAAATTAATGTAAAAAGGTATTAAAAACACTTACAACTTAATGCAATTGAAGAAAAATCAAAACAATCAAACCCTCTTGGGTTTGATCTCTTGCGAAACCCCAACAACCTCAAAACAAAACCATAACTTGTTTTTACTACACCAAATCTTGTATACTCACTTAAAATTAACTCCTTGTAACACCAATTACACTCAGTTAGATCAAAACTCTTAAAAATCAAAAACCAAGAAAATCAAGAACCTTGAGAAAACTAATACATGGTGGTTTAAAGATTATGTAGAGTGACGGGGGTTAATGTAGGAATGATTTGGGATTGAATGGAGGTGATTTGGGATAGTTTGATGATGATTCTTGGTGGTTTTTGTGGTATTTGCGTCGAACACAAAGAAAAAAGGAAGGAGTAGGCGTATTTTTTTTACTGTCGCGGGTTATGAGTTTAAAGGGAAAGTAAATCTATTTATAGGAGAGTAATCCTAGATTGTATCGACAATAAAAAAAATAAAGAAGGGATGTTTGTTTGGGTTGAATAACCGGCCAAGGAAAAAGAATAGGCTTGTATGTATTTCTTTTTTTGTTAAAATTTGTATTACACAAAACTTGGGCCTAATTGCTTAGTTAACTTGTTAATAATTATAAAAACACGATTTTGACGCGGTTTTCAGCAAAAACACGGAAAAAGTCAAAAATACAAAAATAAAAATAAATAAGCTTCCGGAGTTAAAAATATGAAATTATCGACTTCTCGCACGCTAAGACGGATAAATATTCAACGCAGGACTCGCGAATAATTAAAACGACGATTTTTACTAAACCGGCTAAAAATAATAAAATAAATTCTATAAAATTTGGAAAATAGAATTAAAGCTCGGGATAAATAGTGAACTTCAATCCGAATATAGATATTTCTAATTAAATAGAATCATGGCTCGGAATAAACCTTGATTTGTAACACGAGTTGCACAAAAACAAGCGTTAAATGCTAAGAGTAATGTGACCACATAAAAGTGAATCTAATAATTATTAAGAGAGTCAAATATCATACGTTTGCTTTCGGTTACTGACCTCTAAATTAACAGATGTCACAGTGAAAAGCAAAGACGAACAATGCTTAATGGAAAATCTGGAAGAAACATTGAATAAATTAAAATGGGTGAATATGAAAATTGACCCAAATGAAAGCACATTCGAAATGAAAAAAGGAAGATTTTTGGGCTACACCATAACAGAAGATGGAATAAGATGCACCCTGCACAAACATACTACTAGGCTTGGCATTAACAGCGCCATATGTTATCTCATGGTCCGGCCCATCAACCATCGCATTCACCCACTCCTCGTTTAGCTCCAAAGTAGTTGTAGAAGAAGTAGGCACGACATTAGAGAGCAACTATAAGGATTTGGAAACAAGTGTCACAGTCGACTCATTAACTAAAGGAGGAGAAACACGAGTATCCCTTGAAGCGGGGACGTTGGTCGGACGTTGGAGAGCTCGTTTCAAATAGATAGATTTTCATATATTGTACACTAAAATCGGACATAAAACGGTCAAGTTATAGCCAAATGAAACTTAAAATATTTTTCGGCAAAATAGCTAATATAGATGCTGATGTGAATAGTAAAATGAGTTTTCGGACGCTTTCGAGATGATTTAAGCTTTTAAAATATTAGCGAAACATATAGTATCACATTTATATTGATTAGGATCATTAGGAATGTTGTTAACATATTTTAAGGAAAAGCGTTAAGGTTTCTAAAAATAGTAAGTTTAGTGAATATTAGTAAGATAGACATGGAAGTTAAGCGTTTAGGGTTCTCTAGTGTGTTTATGAAAATATGGATTTATTAAATATAAGGGACGGTATTAACGTCCCGAAACTAAAAACTTTCCTAAAATAGAAACTTACTAAAAATGGTAGGCGACACCTTGAGTAGTACCTTATCACCGACACTAAACTCTAACGGTTTTCGCCGATTGTCGGCATAACTCTTTTGGCGATCTCGTGCGGTCTTCAATCTTTCCTTAATTTGGACAATCTTGTCGGTGGTCTCTTGGATAATTTCCGGTCCAAATAACTTGCTTTCTCCTACTTCTGACCAAACTATGGGCGTTCGACACTTCCTTCCATACAATGCTTCAAATGGAGCACATTTCACGCTCGAGTGGTAACTGTTGTTGTATGAAAATATATTCTTGCTTTCAATAGATGTTAACTGTGAATGCGTGTGTGTGGTTTTAATGGTGTTGGGTAAATGAAAAGAGCTCTTTAATCTTCCATAGAAACATATTGTATGCAAGAAGGGTTGTGTACCCATGGCTTTTTATGCAGGACACACTAATAATGATGACTTGCCTACTCATTATGATCCCCTGTACATTAAATTAAATGACTCAATCTTTTATAAGAATAGATAGATTTTAAGAGTAATAATTGAATGTGACTAGTCATTTCAATGTTTTCTATGCTATTTAAAAGCTAATTTTAAATGTTAAAGAAGGATATTAACGTATTTCGATATGTTTAGTGAAAGGGCTAAGATGGGGCTCGAGCTGAAGCTGGAGTTATGGTTGGGGCTGTTTGGCGAATAAGTTATAAAGATGTTTGGCGAATTAGTTGGTGATAAAGTTAATTAATGTATATTCACATAAAAATACATGAAATCAAATTTAGATATATTTCTAGCTTTTGCGTGGTAATCCATTATATTTAAAATGATATTTAAGTAATTTGACAAGTTGTAAGCTTCTCATAAGCTTCTTCCAATATAATAGGCTTAGACTTATGACTTATAAAAGTTTTCATAAACTTATATGATAAATAAAACTTATTTTATAAGCTAGCTCTACAAATGAAACTTATGAATTATGAATCTAAAATGACATAAAAATATATATATTTTAAAAATATTAATTTAATATGACTAGTTATTTCAAAATTTTCTACGCTATTTAAAAGCTAATCTTAAAAGTTAAAGAATAAAGGGTATTAACGTATTTAGATATGTTTAGCGAAATGGGTTAAGATGAGTGTTGAGGTAAATTTACATGGGCTGCTTGAGCTTGATAAAAGTGACCTCAGCGGTAATAAAGATCGAGTTCAACTTGGTTCCTCCGGAGCACAATCCTTCGTCTCCTAGCTGAAAATAAGAAAGAACACCGTTAGCTCGCCTCGGGATGTGAGTCCAGGACTGATAAGTGTAAAATACACATATCCATTTATACTTAAAATAAACCAATTAAACCCAAAACAGACCAAATTAGCAAAAAATAATGCTGCTTGTATTTATGTTTAGTGTATGCAGGTCTGGATAAGTCAAATCACTAGAAAACAGGGTCACACAGCGAGCAAACACGGACACGAGAATCAGAAACGAGCAAACACGGACACGAGAATCAGAAGAGTTCAAAAAGAAGCCAAAGATACAAAGCCGAAGCCAAATCCCTAGCCATTTCTTCTTTTATGAAGCCTCAAGGGCCAGTCTTGCAAATTCCGAAAGTTATTTATAACTTAAAAAAGGGAAAAGAAAGAGAGGGACTGAAAGAGTCAAAATGCCAAACTCCAACAGTTTTAACTGTCGAAATAAGGGCGCCAAAGGTGTTACTATTCACCCGTCTTCCCCGTTTCACCAACCAGGGTAAATCAAAGGGGTTTTCCAAATTAAAGGGTGCTTAGGTCAATTCATGAGCTCTCTAACACAAATGAAGGGACAAATCAGTCTTTATCAAAGGATTACTTAACCTCTCCCAATCAAAGGCCACGTCAACAATGGTGAAAGCACACATTTATGTGGGTTTTTGCACTAAAACACTCACAAAAGAAGCACAAACGTCACATCAATGGAATGACACGCTGGCAATCTTCAGGTGTCCACATTTTGATCAAACGGCCACAATTGATGCTTGGATGATTGAAGAAATGATTGGTTGAGATTGAAAGATTGGAGGGCAGGGCAAGAGATCCTAGAAGCTTCTTTCAGAGCCTATAAATAGGGCCTCCCTCTCACACACAAAAGAGGAGTTTTTTTTATCTAGTTTTTAGTAATTTAGTCTAGCTTAAATTCGTATTTTCCTTAAATGTAATTTTCCTTTTTCAAGTAATGTAATCAGCTTCTTTAATTAATGAAATTCAGTCTTTAGTATTTTAAATCTCATTTTCTAAGCTCTCATTTAAAGTCATAAGCTCTCTTAATAAGCCATATTGTCTCATTAAGCTAATAAGCTCATATTAAGCTCTTTCAGTCTATAAGCTGAAATAGAGCTCATTGAATTCAGTATTAACCTTATCTAAACCTTAAATCAGTTTAATCTTACATGGATCTTATTGTATTTGAGCTTTTGGAAGGGGATCTTAACTTGGAAGAGATCCCAAGGACTTATACCCTAGCTTATTAATAAGCTAGGGAGCTTGTAGCTGCCTTTATTGGTTCCTTTTGTTTAGCTAAAGGATCAAGTAAGTTTCTCTTTTCACTCTTCTCTAATTTCAGTTTTAATTTGCTTAGTTATAGTTTATATGCTTAATATTGCTTATTTGCTTATTCTCTTTGCTTATTAATGTTTAAATATCTCTTCTAGTGCTTATTAGTTATATGTTCTAGCCTGTTTTTGCTTAAATAGTTATAGATCATTAGTTACTAATTTCTGTCATAAAAACTCATAAAATCCAAAAATAGTAGCTTAATTAGTTAAGATCTTAGATTATTACTTATTCAGTTGTTTAATCATGATTGCTAAGTTTGTTTTAAGGTAGTTTTTATCTGGTATTAAGTACTTGTTCATTAGATTTCTCTTAAAAAGCTTTTCTCAAATCTATCATAATCTAGAAGGAGTGTTTATTAAAGGAGTGTTTAATTAGATGGGCTTATTTTCACTTAAACAGCTATAAAATGCTCAAATAAAGCTCAAATCTAAAAAGGAAAAGTGATCTAGAAAGCTTATGATGTGCTTAATCTAAAAATGAAAAGAAATTAAAACTTAAACTACCTTTATGCTACTGAAATTGATCATGAACTAAGCAAACTCAGGAAATAAGCAAAGTAACACAAAATCCAAATAAGCTAAAAACCTTATTAAGCTAAATTAGACTCTCAAACTTTAAGGGCTTACCAAACTACTGATTATCCATCTAAATAAGCTGTAAAATCTAGACTTAAAAGCTGAATTAACAAATTTAAATCCTAAAGATTCTAAGTACTGTTTTTGGAGTTTTCAGGTTTTTTATGACTTTTGACAGCTAAATTTAACTAGGAAAATAAGCTAGAAATTGCAAATTAAGACTTAAAATCTATTAAGCTATATTAAAACTCAAGTCCTACTGAATTTGATAAGCTAAATCCTAAAATTACTGTTTTAAATTAAACTAAGAACACAGCAGTACTAACTGAGGTTAGTACTGCTAGTGTAAAAGTTCAACAGTACTTTCAAGTGAAAGTACTGCTGATGCAATTTGACTTTTAAATGAGAGCTTAGAAAATGAGATTTAAAACACTAAAGACTGAATTTCATTAATTAAAGAAACTGATTACATTACTTGAAAAAGGAAAATTACATTTAAGAAAAATACAAATTTAAGCTAGACTAAAAATTACTAAAAAAAACTCTCCTTTTGTGTGAGAAGTGGCCTCTATTTATAGCACTCCAAGAAGCTTAATGGAGCTAAAATCAGTTAGACGCTCCTCTTCATTTCATCCTTTGATCATCCTTCAATGATTGAGTCAATAGTTTTAGCCGTTAGATCACAAGGTAGTCACACGGATTGCCAAGCTGGCAATCCTTGATGTGACACCTTTGTGCTACTTGTGTGAGTGATCCCAGGCAAAATTCCCACATCTCTTTGTGCTTTCTTCATAGCCACGTCACTTTGTGCTTGAGTAGACCAATTAGAGCTCTTGATATTACTGATTTGACCCTGGGTTTGTGTTCATGAGCCCTTGAATTGACTAACGCACCCCTTAATTGTGATTTGCCCTTTGATTTTTGACCCTTGGTTAAATGTAGGAGACGATGAACATTAAAAAACTCTTCCCGCCCCTTTTATAACTGAAAAGCGGGTAAATAAGTTTTAAACTTTGGGCATATGACAATTTCAGTCCTTGTCTTTGGTTTTATACCTTCTTAAGTGTAAAACATTTTTAAGGAATGGCAAAAACAGCCCTTGTGGTTTTATAAAAGAGAAATGGACTAGGGTTTTGGGCTTTTGTGTTGGGCTTTGGATCGGGAAGGGCCCAATTAGAGGATGTTAGCCTCAATTTATTGAGTCGAACAAGGAAGTTCGGTCACTCTACGATGGAGCTTCGGTCTTTAATTAGTT
>BQNB010085918.1:10905-28335 GCA_026074375.1 Tanacetum coccineum
CTCGGCTTAAGTAAAATGAAAATAGAAAGAAAGATGGAGGGCCAAAGTTGCCTCTTCCCCAAACATCCCTTTTAAAACCTGCAACCACTTGGGTACTATTACCTCTTACCCGCCAAAACCATTACCCCCCTCTCCCACTGTTTTCTTGCCAAACCACCCCCTAGTACACTTCCCAGCCTGCCTCTAACCATTTCCCACCTCCCCATTACCCCTATAACCCTTCCCTGTTGACAATTCACAAAAACCCGCACCCCCATCGATGGCTGAGAATGTTGTAAGGCCAATGGAAGGCTAGGATTGCTTGGGAAGCTTTGTACTCTCACAGCAAACACAACCCAAGACCAAGTGATGCCTTTGGACTGCTATAAAAGAAAAAAGAGCAAGCCGAAGACCACACACCACTTTTACTATGTTTTTTTTTAGTGTAATTTAAATTCAGTCTTTCTTTTAAGCATTTTAATGTAATTCAGCTTGTACCTTACGAATTTGAGCAATATATTTCAGTTTTCAAGTTACCTTGCTCTTTGATTTCAAATTTAAGCAAATTTTACATCATTAAGCTCTCAATAAGCTCATGTGAGCTTATTACTTTTCATAAGCTCAAATTTAGCTTATTACCTGTTTTTAATGAATCATTCACTTGTTCTCATCATTTTACATTCATCATTACCACTTGAGTTCATTTGATCAAGATTTGGCAGCTTAATGAAGAAATAAGCTGAAAATAGCTTATTGAGCTTAAAGCTCTGGTTTAGAGGCTTTGGAAGCCACTTAGGTTCATAATTTGAGCCACTCACTCTACTAGAGTGGCTCTAGTTCTGAGACTCCATTATTTTCAGGTTCTACTCCTTTAGATTCAAATTAGCTTAAAAGTAGTTTTTTTTTTATTATTTGCTTATTTCTCATCAAGCTTTGCTTAATTCTCTTAAATACAATGTTGTTTAAGTTTGTTATTAGCTGATTTTAGATTTCATAAGCTTTAGTTTGAGTAATTTCAGTTTCTCATAAAATTCTGTCATCTAGTAAGTAATAAGCTAGTAGAGTAAGTAGCTTATTTTTCTAAATAAGCTACAGTTTTTTTAGTTCAATCAGCTCTATTAATCCAATTCAAATAGAAGTAGATAAAGAGTTTAGGTTGTTTTAGTTTTTATATAGGTTTTAAGCTCACAATAGTTTTGACAGTTTTTCTAAAGGAGTGTTTGGTATTGGCCTATTTTTACTCTTAAAATCATAATCAACTTGTCAAAGCTGTTCATTCATGTGAGTTAGGGTATAAGTTCAAGAGATTAACAGCTTTTAAAAGTTAGAGTTTAGTTTTATAAAAGTTAGAGTGTTAAATCTCTCATTTTGCACCAGGGCATATTTCAGTCACTAGACTTTTAGATTTTAGGACTTTAAAAGCAACTTAGAGGTCAAGATTAGTTTGTGTTCACTTAGGATCATTTTAGTAAAGTGTTAGCTCTAAAAGTTGAGCCTGTATTTGAGTGCATTACCATTTGCATCAGCAACAAAGTAGATCAGCAACAATAGATAGTAGCAGTACTTAGGATTGGTTTATTACATCTTTAAAATTTCTCATTTCCTTGTGAAGTGTTATAAATCCTTTCACCTAAGTAGAATATAGACTGCTAGAGTAGCTCATTTCCTAAATCTCAGCATTCAAAGTTCAAAGATAAGCATTTAGTTTACTCATAAAAAAGCTCAAAAACAGTTTCATTTAAACTTTGCTATTTTTCATCTTCATTTTCTTTTTAAATTTGTTCAACATAGGGTGATTTTAGTTTAAAAACCTCTAGTATACATCTTAAGTCTTAATAAGCATCTTTTAGTTTCAGCTTTCATTAAGTAATAAGCTCACAATAAGCCAAAACCTAAAAAGCTTGTCAAATAGCTACTTTCTGTGACAGGAAACTTACAGCTTATTTTCTAGCTTATTCTTTGGTTAAAAGTCCAAAGTGCTTTTGTTAAAGTTGTTAGAAATAAGCTGTTCTATAACTTTGTAGTTTTGAGTTTTGTCTGAAAAGCACTTTTTAATAAGCCAAATTAAGCCAATAGCGCAGGGTCTGTTTGGTAGTTTTCTCATAGTTAAGGGGCACCCGTTTCTATTGTAGTGTAAAATTCCAAATATTAGCCCGCCTACCCTGTAGTTTACTTTCTTTCACTTTTTACCCTGTCTTTCTTAGTTAAATAAAAAAGTTAATATTTTTGTTTTTAGTTTTATTAAAAATTAGGTTAAAGGGTATGTTTTGTACTTTCGTGATAGTATTAGGACACCCGTCTCTATATAGGTAAAATTGTTTAAGAGTTTGCCCTCCTAACCTTTCACTTGCTTTTGTACACATCTTACCCTGGACTTTTCGAAATAAAAAAAGGGGAAAGGACATGAAGAGCCCGGGTGAGCAAGACTCTAACCCGGGACGTTCTCGAATACAGAGCCACCCTTTTAAACCACAACTTACCACTGCGCCCTGGATCTTTTTTCGTTAGAGACCCAAAGGCACATGTATATATGTACCTTTTAAGACTTATAAGCTTATAAGCCTGTTCAAGGCTTATTTTGATGGCTTATTTGTCAGCTTATAAGCTTAAATATATATTGTGTTTTCTTATTTTTCTTAGGACCATTTCAGTGCCTAGTATTTTTTGTAAATTTTTCAGAATTTTTAGTAATTGTTTAGTATTTTTTATAATTTAATTTAGTTAAAAGTTTATTTAATTCATAATAAATACAAAAATTATCAAAAAAATATTTTGCTTTTTTAGAAAATTTTCTTTTATCGTCTAGTTTGTAGGAAAAATATAAAAATTTTCGTATGGTCATTTTTACAACTTTTGACTTTTAAAGATACGGGTCCGGTAAGGGTTTTTGTGTTGGGAACCATCGTTTTTGGGTCCAAACAGAACTCCGTTTTCGGTCTATTCATTTTACATTCTTCGATTATTTGACCCGAATAGTATTTTAGAAGTGAAAAAATTCTTCCGTAGGATTATTTTAAAGAATTTAGGTTCTCCCCTTATGTACGGGAATCGGGTTTCGTTTTTCTAGTTTAATTTCGTAATTTCAAGTTTTCTTAAACGTTTTAGTCCGTTATTATCTAATTTGACTTTTCAACTTCCCAAACCAATTCATTCCTTCAAATCACATCTTCGATTTCGTATCCTATTTTACCAGTCCAGCCTGCGTGTTGGGATTTACGCACCCTTGAAAGCTCTATACAACTTCCGTATTCATTTGACGTTGGAATTCGCTTTTAGACTATTCTTACTATATATTTTATATTCCATTATATTATATATATTTTAAGATGTAGTCAGAGCTGATCAATAAGCACGGTTTTGCAAGTTTAAAAAATAGCAATCTATTTGTATGATATGGTTTTTGCTGTTATTAATGCGACGGTTTTTTAAAATATATATGATAACGGCATTAGCATTTCGAAATAGCCAATTATTCCGTATGTATATTATTAATAATAGATTACAAAGTTGTTTTTTTATTTAAAAAAAATACCTTTTTTGTTGTATTTCACATGTAGTTTGTATAGTTTGAAATTGACTATTTTTAAAGTTTCAATACTTAAATTTTACATATTTCAGAATTTAATTATTGAACAATCAAAAGAGCCTACAATGTAGAAGTTTACAAACTAAAGTGAATCTGAAATTTAAAACATTTTATCCTATTATATGTTACTTCTGATTGCAATGTAGCCTTTTTAAAAATAAATTCTTTATAAGATAGCCCGATAAAAATGTATTCTCAATGTATGTTGATTGTTTTAGTAGTATTCTATATTGACAACTGAAATATAATGAAGATATTCGTATGTCAGATCAATTTGTTTTGCAACAGAAATAATATGATGCTATGTTTGGCATACATGAAGGACTTAATTTAATTAAATACATAAATGTGTTATCGTCAAACGGTCCAAAGGTCGTGTTAAAGGTTGTTGTTGGACTTTTTGATAAGGGAAAGCAAGTTATTGTTCTGTAGTTGGAGACTTGGAGTGTGCAAGTTATTTCAACTGTCGTTTAGTGGGGTGTTTTAATGCTATTATTTAGCATCATTAGGTAGTTATACTTATGTGTTGTATATTATTTACAAATACTACGTATATTTTTAGTTCTCAAACTTTATAAATTAATAATTATATTTTTAGTTTGATATTTTCCAATTCTAATAGTTTGATTTATTTATATATAGCTGGGTGTCAAGTATCATAATGTGAAGATGGTTATTATTTTCATAAATTTATGAAATTTAACGTGTTAAAAAATCTGTGTAACATCCGAGAATTTTCGAATTTTTGAATGACGATTTCAATCTTTGACTTTTAGGGTCTGGCTTGACTTATAAGAACGATCATCCAAATCACGTTTTCACGACTCGGACTCTAAAGCAATTTGATGTGGAATGACATTCCTGACAACTTTTCAGTTTTGTCCGAGACCTGGAAACGAGCCGAAAAGGGCTAAAACAACACCGCAAACATTTAACGAACAACATACAACGCGGACATACAAAAATAATTAAATTTTGTTTTTAGTTATCAGTATTTATTTAATAAAAATATTAAATAAATTATTCATCATTTTTAATTAAAAGCGTTGTTGATAACGCGAATACTCGAGCTTAAATCCATTTTTATTTTGGACGAGGCAAAACTGGTTCGCAAAACAAATAACAGATATTTTATTTAATGTTATAAAATATTTATGAAATAATATCAAATAAATACTCATTTTTGTCGGAAAAATGATTAGGAAAACAATGGCGCAAGTTTCGAGATTTGAATCATCCGTTAAGTCGCTCAAACGAGTCCCGAACCAATAATTAACGAAAGTTACACCTTTGGTCCCTGAGAAAGTTACAAATTAAACCCTATACTAATATCTATTTTCCATTTAAATTTATAACTTTTATATATATATAATTTTCATTCCATTTTCATTTCATTTTCCATCTTTATAAACACACAATTTATACATCTCACTCTCCCTTTCTTCCCCAATTTATCCGGCCACCACCTCCCACCGCCGGCCACTGTAGCGCCGCCGCCGGAAAACTTTTCCGGCGGACATATCCGGCGAAGACCAAAAAGACTCCCCATCCCCCGATCTATCCGATCCCCACCATCACTCTCCCTCACTCGCGACTCCCCACCACCGACGCCACCATCATCATACACCATCACATCACCATCACCACCACCGAAAAAAGAGGTGGGTTCGGGTTATGGTCATAACACCAAGGGGTGTTTATGATGATGGCAGTCGGGTCGGGTTGTGGGTTCGCTGCGTCGGGTTTGGGTTATAATGATGCACCGGGGGTGTTTGGATGTCGGGTTTGGTTCGCGGGTCAGCACCACAAAAGGGTGCGTGGGGTTTAGCAGCCAACAAGGGTGCGTTGGTTGGGCTGTAAAACAGCCGGGTCGGGTTGGTTTGCGTCGGGTTTGTTTATTCATCGACAGGGTGCGTTTGTTTGTGGGTTTGGTTGTAACAGCCAACGCCAAGGGGTGCGTTTGGCTGTTATAAATACTAAGAGGGGCGTGTTTGGTTTGTTACAAATCAATAAGGGGGCGTTTGGCTGTGACAGCCCCACCTAGGGCGTGTTTGGGTTGGTTTGGGTTATAACACAAAGGGTTGTTGGGTTTGGCTCGGGACAGCCGGGGCAAGGGTTGTCGGGTCGGGTTAAGGGTTAACAACCCAAGGGATGCGTTTGGTTTGTATTATAACAACAAGGGATGTGTTTGGTTTAGACAGAAACGCACAAGGGTGCGTTTGGCTGTCAAAACAGCCGTAGGGTGCGTTGATTGTGTTGACACCGAAAAAGGGTGCGTTTAGTTTAAAAGTATTAAATTATTTCATTTTATTATAATTTGATTATATGTGATAAAATCCGGTATAACTTGCGCGGTCTAGTTAAAATACAATATAAATATTAAAACGAGATTTATATTGATGTATAAGCGATATTAGACATATTTGAGACGAGAATTGGACTAAAAATGGACTTTAGTGCCTTTATATATCGAGTAATTTAAATCAGAAAATAGAACATGAGATTCGGAATTCGAGACTTCTTTGATAAGATGGACTTTGGTTTTACAAAATATAACAAATTAATTTTTGACGGGTTTAGACATAAAACGGGAACTGTAATCCCAATAACGAAGAAAGAAGAAACTGGATCGAAATCAGGAATATACACTATAGTAGAAATTAGGTTTTTTTTAATAAATATTAGAAAAATGAAGATTTATTAATTAAATGATTTGATCATTTTCGGAGTCCGTTTCAGCTTCCGGCGAAAACACGAAAGTTCGTTCGTAAGACGTTTTTACTTTGCCGCGAGATTGTCAGATTTAAAAAGTTAAGTATAGCGGTGTTCAAAAAACTAAAGGTCGGTTATTTATATTATTTTTCAATTTAATTATTTTAAGATCATTTATTCGATTCTAAAAAAACGGAAGGTTAAAATATAGTAACTTTCTTTAAATATTAGAGATAGTTTATTGGACGGAAAATGTATATATACATAAAAAATATACTAAGGTTGTTAAGTTTAAAGACGCGCAACTAAAAACGAAGAGTCTAAAAATAGTAACTTTCGGTAAATATTCGACATAAGTTATGATTAGACGGAAAATAGTATATATTCATATAATATACTAAGGGTTAAGGTTTAAAGACGCGCAAGTGGATTTCTCATCACATGTATATATGTATGTATACATATAAAAATATGTATGATTTCGTGGTAACGATGTACGCATCGTTGGTCGTATTTATTACGTGTTATAATCGAACGACATAATTATAGGTCGTGGTCGAGATCGTTGCAGATTCAGTTGTGATTTAATTGGATTAATTGATCGTGGTCTTTAATCAATGTGAGTTCATAGCCTCGCTTTTCAATCTTTTGAATGTTTTATAACCCGCGAGGGGGATACATGCTTGTCTACAAATTCTTATACTTACTCGGTTATCTTATAACAATGTGATTGTTTTAAGGGATTTTGTGAGTTTATAGCTCCCCTGTTTTTACTCGTTTTACATATATTTGGGGTGAGAACATGCTTGTTTGCAAATGCATTTACATGATTGATTACAAATTGGTTTACATACTTATTTGCATAGCTCGCTATGGGATACATTTTTGACTTCATTTTTGGTCACAAATGCATACTTTACTTTTGAAATGATTGTCGGATTACGATTTGATTGGCGCCTGCGGGGCCAACAATCATTACTGCCCGGGTGTTCTTGGAGGGAACACCCATGAGGGGAACACATTATTTTAAATCACTGCCCGGATTGGGTACATACAAGTCTACGTCACAGCGTCATGAACTGTAAATCACTTGGAGGGTGAGCGCGAATGTTATGAAATAGATCTATTCGGGTGTGGATCCCTGTTCGGGTGATTAAGCTATCGCCGGTAACGAACATTATAGCGTGATGTCCACGCGAATGATATAAAATAGATCTATTCGGGATTGACAACCCCCGTTCGGGTGACTAGCTATCACTGGGAACGAACGTTATAACATGTCGGATTATATCGTTGGGACTATCGGGCCTCCCCAACAAATACATACATGGAACATTTTGTTCATAAAATGTGTTATGCATTCTTTATAAATCTTTGGGATAAGATTGGTACTTTTGGTGACATAAAATGTGTCATGCATTCTTTATAAATCTTTGGGATTTTTACATGGTACTGTGATGATACAGTGGATTACATTCATATTTAAACTAATCTATGAACTCACCAACTTTAATGTTGACACTTTTAAGCATGTTTTTCTCAGGTGAATTAGATGCTTGGACTATTTGATGTGCATTGGAGTCTTTACATTCAAGCTTTTCATTGTGATGCAAATTATGGGACAAATGTTATATTAAATTCAGATTTTGATTAAATCAACAATGTTATTTCTCAAACGACATTTAGAGGTCGTTCTCTTGTATCTATTGCTGTGTATTACGAAGTAACACCCCAAAGTGGTATTCCGCTGCGTTGTTGTAAATTTTGGGGGTGTTACAACACCAAAGCTAATCCTAACAAAAAGTCTAAAGTGACTTGTTGGAAGTGTGGGAAACCTGGACACTTGAAAAAAGATTGCAAAGGTGGAAAAGTTAGCAACAAATCTAATGGTTCAGGCACAAATGGTTCAGTGTTTAGAAATCATGTTTTATCTAAACACTTAACCAATAAATGAAGAAACTAGAGAAAGAAAAGGATGGAAGGAAGGTTTATAGATAGAGAAATAAAGAGAGAATATTAGATTAGATGTGTGTGTGTGTAAATGAAACCAACCAACACCCCCTCCAAGCTACGGAGAGGGTATTTAAACATCCATATGTCGCGGCTCTATAGTGGGCTTGATGGGCTTTCTATGGGCTTTGACCCTTTTACCTTACTAAGGTTCCAAAAACTATCTAAGACCTACGAGCTACGTATTTTAGGAGTGACCGAGTCTTTTCTCGATTCCTAACAATCTCCCCTTAAAGGAGGTCACATCCTTTTACAAAATCTTAAACTTAGCATTCTTCGAATGTCTTTGGTCTTTGCTTGTGGTCTTGAATTTTATCTTTCAACTTGTGATATGCGTAGTGAACTTTCTACTTTAGGCTTGAGCTTGTTCCTTTAAGCTTAACTTGCATGTGATCTTTGAGCTTTTTAAGATCACCAACCAAATAAAATCTCTTATCATCATCTTATTATCTTTTGCCTTCTTGTGTACTCGTGACCTTCAGATCGATATGCTCATACTTTTATTGATCTTGAAAACTTATATAGTCATCTTTTTTGAAGTTCTTTAATTTTGACACTTCGTCACTTCAAGAAGGACGTGCGGTATCAGAGTAGCGGAAGTCTTGAAACCTGTACTTGAGTTTTCATAATGTCTTTACATTTGTCAGTCGAGTATGAGCATGCAGCTATGAATCTTGATTTGTCTTGAATCAGCTGCGGCTGCAATCAGGATTACCTGCATTAATGGGTTAGTGATAAACAACATATATAGACGAAAGTGTCTTTTTCACTTCGTCGAATACGGTTGCAGTAACCACGGTTCCTCGTTAATCAGTATAAATACTGCTTGTGATCAGGTAGAATTCCAAAGAATCTCCTTGATAGGGTTTCATAGCTGCACTAGCCGTTTTCATTACCGGAGCGTCTCAAAGCAGACAACACGGTATGAGTGAACCAGAGAGACAAAGTCTCACTGATTGAATCAAAAATTGATTTGAAATTCAATCGACATGTCACTTGCTAAAGTGGTTTTGTGACACATCGAGAGTTTTAAGCATTTCAAAATTCGTCACCGTCAATGCATAGTTTGGACCGAATCGATATCCAGTGTCACAAGTTTGATCCATATAGGATCTCACAAGTCACCTACCGCAGAGCTTGTTTGATGTTGGCTCTGGAAGGATTTCTATCGTCATTGTGAATACTTAGGTATCACTTTCTGGCAAAATCACAAGGATAATGCGTAAGACTCTTAAGATATTACTTTTTTCACGGTGTATGAAAAGCAAATATATTAGAATAGTGTCCTAGTGAGATTTATGGATGATCTCTTTATGTTAGACTTGATAGTGCACTTTAGTTTTAGTAATCGGAGGATGGAGTAGACTGCCACCTTTTCAATACCATATGGGGTAAGAAAGTCGATAGAAATGTGTGTAATCTCCGTAAGAAAAGAAACAAGAGTCTTTTAAGAGACCTTGAGTGGCTAGGGAGGATTGTGCATCGCATCACTAGGTTCATCGATGTAACACCCAATTAGGTGTCGCAGCGGAATAAGGTCCGGGGCGTGTTACTTCACAGCATCAATACACAGGATAATATTAGAACGTACCAAAAAGTCATTTTAAAACTGTTACATTGGATTTAATTAAAGTAATGTCTTTACATGTTTTGTGTTACAAAAGCCTGATAGCTTTACTGTGTTTACTTGTTATTATGTACAAGATTATCCAGCCATAACAGATATACAAAAATGTAATGCGACCTAAAATCTTTAATGGTTGACTTCAAATATAACAACCAATGTATCCTTCGCACCTCGTGCTTAATGACCTCCTGAATAAAAATTTGAATTTAAAAACGTCACATAAAGTTGGTGAATTTCATAGGTTTATGTAGATGTATACGCAGGACGCAAGACTTTCCCAGTGATCTGCAAAACAGATGCAGACATCCACAAAATGTAATTAGTTTACCTAAGCTCATGACACCCGGAAGCTCGACATAATTGAATACAATACTATAATATTGCCTACATTGCGTGATTGATGTTCACATAACATTCCAGTATCCGACATGACATTACGTTCGGTTTCATGATAGTAGGTCAACGAACGGGGAGGTCATCCCAATAGCAGATCTATCTACAATATTTCGTGCTCACTTTCAGTAATTGACAGTCATGATTCATGGGCATAGTGGGTTTAATGCTACTTAGGCAAAACGTAATCATAATAAAAAGTACACTTGCGTCAATTTGTTAAAAACATGCATATGTGTCTCTACCCAAAAAGTATGTAATTTAATAATTTGTAAAACATGGGGTATGAATCTCCACCTTGAGTGAGTAAATGGTAACAAAAATATCACAATTAGTAAAAACGCGTTTCGCCTTATCGCACGAGTGCAACCTAGTTTAATATAGGTCGAATCTGTATTCAGTCGTGTCTAACAACAACTGTTATATAATCCTATATAGTTATCATCGTACTATCGTTCGGGCTATCATAATTTAAGAGGTCATGACATGACGTACGAGGAGTTAGGACACTTTAAATCGTAAATCCAACAACTCGTCAATACGCCATCCGAAGAAGCCTCATTATGAAATTCCCTAGTAATATAGCACTTTGATAACTAATAACATATATAATCTATATAGCTATATCACCATCTATTTGTTTAAGTGAAATCGTAATTATAAAGTAAAAACGTTTATAATTACGCCTTTAGTAAAAATGACATAACTTTGTCGTTTTAAGCCCGTTTCTCGCGTTTCTTACGCCCACGCTTTTGTATTAAGATGAGTGATCATAAAATCACATTCTTAGGTTTTTGAGATTCTGTGATGAATAGTGTTTTACTGTTCATAACAGCTATATAATCGTTTTTATACTTTTAATTAACGTAAAACCCGTTTTTGTCGTATCTTATTCGTTATAGCTCCGTTTTTAGCGATTCTTTCGAACACGTTCTCGTAATTGAAAGTTTTATCATATTATTGATGTTTATAAAGTATAAGTTTCTGTGATGAATAGTACTTTTTATAAAATTGTTTTATAAAAGTATTAACTATCGTTCAACTTGTAAATAGGTATCTTCTGTCGTTATTAATCGGTTTTTTAGAATTCTTTATTACCCTCGATCCTTGTGACATGTAGGTATTTTTATAAAATCATAAAACATATAATGTAAATTTCGAATTACAAACCAGCGCCTTAAATATTTTTGCCTAAATGTGTTTAAAATTGTTTTTTAGGACTTTTTAGCTTTACTCTTTGTACAAACCCATTAGACTCCCTTTAATATATTATGTTCTACATATATTAGGTCATTAGGTATGTATTGTCCAAGTAGAGTCCATAGTATCAAGAGCACAAGTCCTTGCAATACTTTCACATCTAACTTAATAAGAAAACTTTTAGAAACCCTAATTTGTTCATATATATGTTTACTCTTAAGCATCATGTTAAAACACTTATACATCCCTTTTAACATCATATTATCATCCATATGGCATGTAAATAAGTTCACAAAACATACAATAATAAAATTCATTTTACATATTCAAGAGTACCCTAGATGGTTGATTTTAGCTAAATATTAACATATGAACACAAAAATCTTAGTTATGAAATGATGGACTGCTTTTGATATAACTTTGTGGGATGCGTAGAGATAAGAATAACAAATCAACCTTGTGATTAAACCTCTTGGCTTCTGAAAAATTAGGATGAAACCATATTTTTCCCAGAGTATCCTTTTTTTTTCCTTTCTTGCTTCCTTGCTAGCAAATGGTGAACCAAACTCTTGAAAACCCTTAGAATACCTTAGATTTGAGTGTGTATGCTTGATTTAATGATAGAAAATTTCAACTATGGATTTGTTTTGGAGAGGGTTTTGGTTTCGCATCTGGGTTGTAGAGAGAACAAAGGAAGAGATTTTGTGATTTCTTTGATAAGGAAATGTGTTATGACTTCTTAGCTCACACATGCATGGGTATATATACTACTTGGAGAAGATATTTGTGTCAAGTGGAAGTATGCAAGGTGGCCAAGCTTATGGAAAGAAGCTAGGCTTATCTGATAAGTTCTGTTGGACTAGTCATTGATGAAGTCATGGTTCATGTTGCATGCTAGATTCTTTTAGGAAGATATTGTGATGGTTCCTTGGTCCTATTTTGTGCTTTCCTATCTTTATACACGATAAATAAATGTATATGTATAAAGTTATTAGATATGTGTTTGATCATTTATTAATGTATACTTGTATTATTTATAAGTATAATGTTGTTATAGAACCTTAGAAAAATGTATAAAATAAACTTGTACTTTGTAAGTTATTGATTTTGAATCCTTCATAATGACTATGTATAAAGTTAATAAATACTTAATGGTTTTAAATAAAACTTTAAGTATTGGAGTACAAATTTTTGGTTTTGATTGAAGCGTTGATAAGTTAACGTGCTTCCGGGAAGGCTTAAACGTACTTTATCGCGAAACGTAAACACTTAACGTAACCAATAAAAATAAAATGTGCAATGTTAATAATTATCCTCTAAATAATCATATAACACTTGCTTTATAACACCCTGTGTTTTCAAGTCTTTGGCGACGTCGATAAATATGCTATTTATTTTTAGTGTTGTACGCGTTTGCTTGTAATTTCATGAATTAAGTTTAAATCGCGTGAGCCAAAAAAATTTAGAGTTCTATGTACATCGGGCAATCAAACCAATTAAATGTTTACAATCAAGCAACGAGTTATATAAATTATTTGAGAATAATTATTAACTTTGTTCAATTTTATTTTTATCAGATACGTAAACGTGTATACGTTTCGCGTAAATTGCGATTTAGGCACTCCCGGAACCACAAAAACTTTTCTACGCTTCAACAAATACCCACATTTATACCCAATACATAAAATATATCATCTATATCATACCTTTGCCGAAATTCTTGCATATTGTGCAAGTATTATAGCCTTTTGCCGAAATTATAGCCATTTATACAAGAAATATGAAAGAATTCAACACTTGGTCAATGTACCATGCCTTCTCATTAATACTAGCCATGCCTTGTCTCTTTGACTTAGACCAAGACCATAGACCATCCCTAGGACCATACCATGTCTCCTTGACTAAAGACTTGCACCATATATATACATGTATCTAGTAAAAGAAGTCATACAAGCAAAATACTTAACCAAAAACCAACATTTGTTCTCCCTTTTCTCTCTACTAGCTCACGGCACAAACCAAGGCCCCAACATAATCCATACAAAATTTTATTCAACCTATACACTTCTATACACATCTATCCTAAGACATTCTAAGGTGTTTCCAACCATTGAATCACCATTTGCAAGTAATAATCAAGAAAAGGAAGACTAGGGTTTTGTTAAGAAAACAAGGGTTTTTATTTGTGCAAGCTTGGGTTTTAAGGCTAAACACGGGTTTAGCATTTGTTTCTCATCATCATCATTCATCATAAGGTCTATATTAAACCTTTATGTTCTTAGTTTATGAGTTTTTATGTATATGTGATGCTATATAGTGTAATCAGCATTAGGAATACTTTTGAACATGAAAAATATAATTTTTCTTGTGATTATGATTTTGTGCACTTTCTCTCATGTTATGATGTTGGATATATCATGAAATAATGGATCTATAATTATGATAACATGTTGTTTAAGTATAAACATGTTTAGTTATAAATTAGGGTTTATAAAGTTAATAAAACAAACTTTTTATAAATCAATACACTTGGATAATAAAAGGGTTTTGATTTCGACTTCATACAGTAGGTTAGACCTTATATAAAAATAATACGCCTCATGACGATTCCAAAATGATAAGAAAATTATGTAAAAAGTATAAAGGTAAAACATGAAAGCAGGTCAAAAATGTACTATGAATGTTAGTAAATACATTCTGTCCCAAATTGTTTAAAATAATATATCCATTTTTTATTTTTATAAGATAATACATTTCAGACGATCCGAAAACGTAAGGAAAAATTGTTTAACGGATTATAACGAAAAAGTTACGTTAAAATAGAGTTATAGTTTAAACGGAGTTTATAAAATGACTTTTATAAAAAATTAATCAAACAGCTAGTTTGATATTTTTTACAAATAATAATATTTTTAGGATCCAAATGATAAGAATCGTAATTTTTTAATTAATAAGAATGAGTTATGTGGGAAAAATTTCGCGAGTTTAAGACATTTAATACTTTTATAAAAAAACTATTTTTATAAAAGTGAGTTCATAGTCTCGCATTTCAATCTTTTTAATGTTTTATAAACCCGCGAGGGGAATACATGCTCTTTTACAAACTCATATATTTTACTACAGTACAATTACCTTTCAATACTTTGTGAGTTTCATAGCCCCTATTTTACTTGTTTTAAACTGTTTTGGGGGAGAATACATGCTCGTTTACAAACTTGTATATTTTACTACAATACAATTACCTTTCAATACTTTGTGAGTTCATAGTCTCGCATTTCAATCTTTTTAATGTTTTATAAACCCGCGAGGGGAATACATGCTCTTTTACAAACTCATATATTTTACTACAGTACAATTACCTTTCAATACTTTGTGAGTTCATAGTCTCGCATTTCAATCTTTTTAATGTTTTATAAACCCGCGAGGGGAATACATGCTCTTTTACAAACTCATATATTTTACTACAGTACAATTACCTTTCGATACTTTGTGAGTTCATAGTCTCGCATTTCAATCTTTTTAATGTTTTATAAACCCGCGAGGGGAATACATGCTCTTTTACAAACTCATATATTTTACTACAGTACAATTACCTTTCAATACTTTGTGAGTTCATAGTCTCGCATTTCAATCTTTTCAATGTTTTATAAACCCGCGAGGGGAATACATGCTCGTTTACAAACTTGTATATTTTACTACAGTACAATTACCTTTCAATACTTTGTGAGTTTCATAGCCCCTATTTTACTTGTTTTAAACTGTTTTGGGGGAGAATACATGCTCGTTTTACAAAGTGAACTTATTGATTTCTACTACATAAGCGTTACATGACTATTTTTACTAAAGCTCGATTTGTTTGCTACATGATTTGAGATCGTGAATACCTATATTTGAAACCATGAATTTTAGACATGATTGTTTTACTACGGACACAAGTGTTTTTCAAAACTGTATGCTATTTCCTGATTACATTATTGCCTAAGTACCTTCTCTGCCACTTAAGTCCCCTTTTTATCATGAACCGTCAGTTGCTAGTGTCGTGGAGCGCGAGGTGTTTGTGGATAGATTCTATCGGGATTGACAATCCCCACCTTTCCTTGGGTCACTAGTTTGATCAGGTGCATTTAACATTTGAGATATTACTTTCCAGGATGTTTGGCAGAACATCCTACTTTTACGGGGCATTCCAATCTATTGATTGAAGTACGTTAAGGTTTCGGTGTCATGAGCTTAGTGCAATAATATATACTTAGACTTGATGAATGTGTTTCTCTTGTCTACATTACTTGTTTTGGACTTCGGAATATGTACTTAGTCCACCATTACTTCGATCTTGTGGTCCACTTTTAAATACTTCTTGATTTACTGAATCACTACTTGGATTTCGGATGGATTTCGGAAATAACACTTTTAAATGCCGTAACGCTACTTTTCTTCTGAAATATTTCTTAAATTATTTCAATACTGCTTTTTACTTAAACCTATGAATTCACCAACATTATTGTTGACGTTTTAGCATGTATTTTCAGGTTACTATTTTGCTAGTGGAGCATTGGGAGCATTCGAGTCGCGCGGATATATATATTTTTGAAGGCTTAATAACTTGAGTACTATTTGACAAACGTTTTGACAATGTTTTCTAATACATTATAAATGAAACCTGTTGCAACTCTGATCTTTTATTAAATAGAATATGACTTTATTTAAAACGTCCATTTTAAGGTCGTTTTCCGTGACTTGTGTTTTGTGCCCTGAAGTAGCACCCCAATGTTACCATTCCGCTGCGTTGTCCTGATTTTTGGGGGTGTTACAGATGGTATCAGAGCTGAAGTCATAGAGAACTAGGTCGTTTTCAAAACCTAGACTATGACCATGTTTTTCAAAATATAGAGTCTCTCCTTGTTTTATCCGATATCCGCACGCGCTTGCTCCCAGGTAACTTATAAGCTCTCTTTTGCATCATTACTACTATTACATAGATAATGAGTATTTAATACTAGACTATGATTTCGCTCTCTTACGTCTATCGTATGACTTCTTACTATTTACCTTATATCGGTCCGTTGTATAAATATTGATCACTCTGATTTTCGCGTACTTCCTGATTTCTCATTTAATCCCTTGAGCGTTGATGCTGGTATTATATATGGATACCTATCACTTTACTAACCATCTCGATGTCAACCTACAAACTATTTTGTTGTCACCCTATGAGCTACTTCACGTTCACTTTATTGACTATTTCATTTCGTTATAAAACTATTTGATACCATTTCATACATCTGACTATTTTGACGAAAATGAGCATTGCATCGTTGGCCCTCAAATATATATAGCCTAGTCACATATGTATATTTGGTTCATAGACTGACTATCTATGCATTCAGGAAGAACCATGTCATGCTGAGAGTAGTCACCTTAAAATCTACACCTCTTCATCAACACATATCCGGAAGAAATTCCCGCATCTCTTCTCTGAACCCGTACTTTCCTCAAGTGCCGCAACTTGAGCCTTGAGGACAAGGCTCTTCTAACCGGAGGAGACTGTAACATTTCCGTATTTTCAGGTCTTTTACGACGTCATCTATTTTACTAATTATTTATTTTTCTTTCTCGTACGCGGTTACTTTTATTTTTAAATAGTTGAATCGCGTAAGTTAAAAATTATCGTTTAGCGTAAACGGTCATCAAACAATTAAATGTTTACATCAAGCAAGGGTTATATAATTATTTTGAGGATAATTATTAACTTTGTTCATTTTATTTTTATCGGATACGTAAAGTGTATACGTTTCGCGATAAATTGCGTTTAGGCACTCCCGGAACCACTGGTTCGTGAAATAGTATATATATATAAAATAACACAAATGCAAATCTCAACCAAATGCCCTTAACCAAGGCAAAAGGTCAAAATATACACAAA
>BQNB010085919.1:0-28334 GCA_026074375.1 Tanacetum coccineum
TCGAACTAAGAACACCGGTTGTTGATGCGATATCCTATTTAGGAGAAAGGCCTAAGTAGGGGTTCGAACTAAGAACAACATTCCTATTGCGAAAAAAATAATAATAATTTATATGGAAAATAAAAGAATGGTTAAAATTTCATTTTCTCAAATCAATTTATAAGTTTTGTTTCCCAATTTCTTTTAGCTTTGAGTCGAGGTTTATCTATGTTATTAACATTTAAGCTCACAAGGCTTGAGTGTAAAGCTAGATGGATTGTCTAACTATAAAGATAAATTGATTATGGTTGAGTAAAAAAAGTGCAAACATATTAATATTAATTTATTCTTGGGAGTGAAAATGTTACAAGTTGTAAGTATAGGTGCTTAACCATTGCCGACTTATATTGAACATGATCTTGTTTAGTTAGTGAAAAGTCATGGGAAGACGAATTTTACCTTTTTGTGCTCTATTAATCGCGGAGATAGACTATTTTCAAATGAGCCTAAAAGTTGCAAAATTGCAATGATTGCCATTAATGTGTTTCTATGAGATAAAGTGTTGAGAAAAAGCTTAAGATGTTTAAAAAGGTGATTCATAAAAGGTGAAAACAAGGGCATTTTGGAAACTTGTTAGTTTACAAAGTGTACAATTGATAAAATTGCGTGAGGACACGGCAATCCTTTAGTTTGGGGAATTTTGATAAATGCTTAATTGTATATATTAAATACCCGGGATTTTGCCAAATAAAAGCAAATAATGCCAAAAGGATAGAAAAATGTGTGCTTTTGTGTCTATTGTGCAGGAAAGGATAATAAAGACAAAAGTGAGCAAAAACAGTCAAAACCGACAAGAAATGAAGAGACAAGTACAAGAGTGAAGAATGAAAGCCAATCTTAAAAGCCGGATCAGCCCGATACAAGAAAAGAAAGCAAATGAAAGTCAAAGGATTTATAATGTCAAGTTTTCAAAGTTCAAGGGCTCTTTTGGATGAAATAAAGACAAAGGACCAAAGTTGTTAGAAAGTTGGTTTGAAAAAGGGAAAAAAGAAATAGAAACCACAAGGGCCAAATATGTCAACTTCGAAAGTTCATTTTACACTACATTTGTAGTTATGAAACACAAGGACTGTTTGTGCAATTTAGCCAAAGTTTCAAAATAAACGCGCGGCTAAACCTTCCCTAACCACTCCTATAACCTCTTTTCCCGCCCAAACTCGCAAAAAACCCAACTTGCTTAAATCCTTCTCCTGTTTCTTCCTTCTCAACTTTACCTCGTATTAAACCATTGCCACATCACTACGCACACGTGTCAAGCTCTAATTGGCCCGAACACTTCATGATTTGGATCCAACGGTTTACATTCAAAGGAGAAAGGATCAAGGGCTTGGATGGATTAAAGAGTCTCATTCTCTCATCATCTCTCAGCTATAAATACAAGCACTTAGTTCATTTGTAGAGTGAGTGAGTTAGTTTTTAGAGTTTTTCAATTTTCCTTGTATTTTTCAAATTCGTGTACTGTTGCAATTAAGTTCCTTTTAAATCCTTTCAATTTCAGTTTTACTTTTAGTTACTACTCTTGTACTTTCCATTTCTAATCAATAAAGCAATTTGAATTTAGTTTGTGTTCAAATTTTCAAGTAATAAGCTGTTTTGAATCAATAAGCTTGTAATAAGCTCATTGTAGCTTATTACATTTTCTTAAGTTCAAAAGTTGTTCAACACTTGTTAAAAGCTTTTATATACTGTCTTTGTTCATTAGTGTTCAATATCTTTCATTTGAATTCATAATTCATTCAATTTGGAAGCAACAAGGAGTAATAAGCTAATATTAGCTTATTGAGCTTAAAGCTAATTGGTTTAGAGGCTAAGGTAGCCATTAGGTTTATATTCTTAAGCCACTCATTCAGAGAGAGTGGCTAGGTTCAGAGACTACATTCACAGGTTTTAGTTTCATGTTTTAGATTTTAGCATAAATTTAGCTTAATTCATTAGCTTATTACCTAGACTTTTTGAAGTGCTTAATTCTGTTCAAAGTTGTTTAGATAGTTTAGATATTCAAGTATTTTCAGTTGATTATAGTTAGAATCCATTAAGTTGTAATTTCTTTAAATTCTGTCATTTAGTATAAAAAGCTAGCTGACAAAGTAGCTTATTTCTATAAATAAGCTATAGATTTTAGTGCTTAATTAGTTTAATTAGGTGAGTTCTAGTGTGAGTAGCTATAAAGTTTTGTCAGTGTTAGTTTTAAAATAGATTTTAATTAGAATTCATTTTAGACAGCTTTAATAAAGTAGTGTTTGGATTAGAGTGCTTTTGACCTTTAAAGTCAACAAAAATTAGGTAAAGAGCATTAGTCAGTTGTGATTAGATAAAAGATCAAATTTAGATAAAAAATTAGAAGTTAGTTTGCAATTTTCAAAACTTTAGGCTTTAGTTAGTTAAGTCCTGCACCAGGACAGTTTAATGCTAAATTAGATTTTGTAGTTAAGTGTTTAAGAGCATTGTAGAATTCACATTTAGATAATGTAGATTTAGATACATTTAGATAGTGAGTTTAAGAGTTTTAAGTGTAGAGTTTAGACTGCACAAAAGGCAATAACCAACTACATCAGAACAGGCAGCAGCAACAACAGTTAATACTGCTGTTGCCACTCACCTTTCTAGTCAATTTTTAGCTTGTATCTTTAGGAAATTAGAAGTTAAAATTCAAGCACTTTTGTTAGAAATCCATTAGTTTAATATGGATCATCATTTAGATTTCATTTTAAGCTTTTTAGTATAGCTTATTTGAACCTGCAAAAGTAGTTTAGTGGCAAGTTTAAAATACTAGCTTATTACTTTTGAATTTCTATTTTTTAGTTGTAATTTCCAAAAGCCTTTTATCTAGGTTTAGTCAACAACCATAGAATAGTTTATATTCAAAAATTCAGCTTCTAAGATTTAGTAATAAGCTAGATAGCTTATTAGGTTTAGCTTAATCTCAATTAAACTAGCTTAATTTTCCTTATAAAAGTAGTCTAGCAGCAGAATTGAGACTTATAGTCTATTTCACTATGATTGCTCATTTCTGTTGTAATTTTGGAAAACCTTTTATCTAGGTTAGATGTAAATCCATGGTTTAGCTTATATTCAAAATCTTAGCTGTTTAGGTTTAGAAATAAGCTGTTTAGCTTACTATAAAAAGCTAAAAAAAACAGTCATAAGCTGGACTTGCATTGTTTCAGTTCAATTTTCTTGTAAATTTTGTTAAGACTTAGCCTTTTTCTTTTTAGAATCACTAAGTACACATCTTAATCTACAAGTAGCATCTTTTAGTTTCTATTTTCATCTAGTAATAAGCTAGAAATAAGCCAAAAACTAAAAAACTAGTTAAATCCTTTGTTTCTGTAACAGATTTGAAAGAGCTTAATTTTTAGCTTATTCTTTTGATAAAAGTAGGAAGTGCCTTTATTAAAGTTGTTTAGTTTAAGCTCCTTAATAAGTTTGTAGTTTTGAGTTTTTGCTGAATCTCAATTTTTAATAAGCCAAAAATAAGCTAGATCGTAGGGTTTAAATGGTACTTTCTTAATAGTTGAAGGTTATTCGTTTTCACTGCATTGTAAATTTCCCATAGTTTGCCCGCCTACCCTGTTCTTTCCCTTTTTACACATTCTACCCTGGTCTTTTCTTAGAATAATAAATAGTTTTAATATTTTAGAAATTAGTTTTATAAAATTAGGTTTTTAGATTTAATTGATGAAATTAGATCACAATTAGGTTATAAAAATTAGGGCTTTTTGTTCCAATTGATTTCTGCACTATTTTAGTATTTTAAAATCATTTTTCCATATTTTTCCAGTTAAATTTGTATTTTCTAGAAATTAAAATAGATTTTAGTTAATTTCTTTTTCTTAATAAAATCATAAAAAATTCAAAAATAGATAAAAAATTCCAATTCTTTTTCCTAAATACTCATTTAAATTTGTTGATTTTTTAGGTGATAAAAATCGTTAAAAGTAAGTGACTTAGATTTAAATTTCAGTTTTAGCTCGCGTTTTCACTTTTCGTGCATTTAAATTTCGAGCTAGTTAATTGTTTTTAATTCATGCTATTATATTTGTAGTATAATCAAAAGTTCAAAAAAATCTTTTATCAATCTTAACTCGAATCCGAATTTTCTCAATTCTCAATTCACGATTTCGTTGGGACACGACCCGAGTAGTACAATACTTCCCGGATAAAAATATACAAATTGTGTTTTCTTTAGTGAGATTTTTACCTTATATTTCTCTTGATTGAGAAGTATTTTGGAAAGAAATTTTCACGGGATTAATACTATACGTATATAAATTTGTTTGCTTTTGCTACAAACCAAATTTTGGCGCCGTTGCCGGGGAAGTCGTGAACGATTTTTGTGGATATATTCGTTGAAGTAAAGTTGAGAAGATCCTTTCCACCGGGAAAGTTATTTCTAGTATATAAATCAAAAACATAAAAAATTTCAAAAATATAAAAAGTATAAAAATTTTCTTTCTATTATAAATAAAAATAATAAAAAATAATAAATCCAAAATATAAAAACATTTCCTTTAAAAAGAATCAACAATAATATAATACTCTAAAATGAGTATTATCATAATATCATCGCAACAAAAGATCAAAATACTCCCATTTTTGACACTCACTAGGTACGGCTCACCTCTAGTTGGCTTATTCATTAAAGAGAGTAGGCAGGCCGGGTCTTCGGATCGCCTCAAGGGACAAGGGTTATTCTAAAAAGAGCCTCGCTCTTTCCCTTTTCTCCGCTCTTCTTTGTGAGTTAGTTGGTTAGAGAGCTACCGTGACGTGAGTAGATCTTTTGGTTGAGTTCTTTCTCGATTATTTTTCCATTCTTAGAATTTTAGGGCTCAATAAATAAATAAATAAAAATTAAAAAAAAATCATAAAATTCAAAAATATTCTTCTTGTCTAGTGCTTGCGCACTCGCTCTTCAAATAATTCTTCTTCTCAACTCCTCTATATTTTGATTCTTTATTATGTCGACATACGGGTTTTATCCTTGTTTTCAATGCGGAAGGACAAACGAATTCCCGCATTGCCCGTGTTCGACTTGTGCGAGGTGTGGTTCAAACCTTGTTAATTAGATTCTCATACTGTATACTTATTCAAGTGCTAATAATACTCCAAATTATTACGACAATACTCCAAATTATTCCGATTACCCTCCACAGCCCGAGTACCAGACGTACATTTGTGAATCTTGTGGAAAAGGTGCTCATTTCGGTTACAATTGTCCACCAAAAGATCCGATCATTTCTGAGCTGGAACCGTGCTACAATCAAAATTTTGATTATTCCCCACATGATTCACAAACTCTTCCACAACAATATCAGACTCCTCCGGTAGCAAGTATGGAAATGCTACATGCTCAAACGGATCTTATAGGAGCTATGCAAAACTTCTTGAAGAAGTATGATCACATACCTCATAATGAAAAGAGCATCAAGTTATTGATTGCTGAGGAGAAATTTTTGAAGATCAAGCAAGTTGTGGAAGAAGAGCGAAACTCAACCAGAGTATTTTGGCAAGAATGTTGCAGTCTTCTAAGGATTTACAAATTCCTTAATGACATTCAAACCACTAAAGCAAGAATCTCTAACCAAATCCAATAAAAAAAAAAAAAAAAAAAAAAAAAAAAAAAAAACAAAAACAAATAAAAAAAAAAAAAAAAGAAAGATCAAGAAGAGAAGAGTATTGCGGAACTGCTTGCTGAGGAGAGACTTCAAAAAGCTAATCAAGCCATAAATGAAAGTCAAACTCCTCAAGAAATGAGAATCCAAGATTTGGAGATTCAGAAGCAGCAGTGTTTAGAAGAGATAAAGGAATGGATGAATGATAGGAAGAAGAATAATATCAAAGGAGGAAGATCGATATTGATGTATAGAAAAAAAATAGCGAAGATAAGATTTATTAGCTAAAGTGTATTAAGTCAATTCTAAGCATTGAAATTTCGAAATTCATACAAGAAAGTCGAGAATAGCTTATAGAGTGCTGAATATCTAGAGCTCGAATCAAAGAAATATCATTGACGATGATGACGATAATTTGGGATTTTATGCGGTTCATCCGAATACGATAGCACTCCCGTTTCGCAAAACTTAGAGCCTAAGGATTCACTCATAATGGGAGACGGGCATATTAAACACTACTCCGAAAACGGAGCGTTTTGTGTTGAACCCTTGTTTCAAACCCAAGTGATTCCGATGAACTTTAGTTTTGGTGGGAGTGTAATTGTTCGACATCGATGATTCCTATTACGAGAAGTCTACGATAGACTTGCCATCTTGCTCCATATCGCCGGAAATCGTTGAAGGCATGTGTCGATGACGATGATACCACTACGATGACGATTATGATGACATTATTATGATTGTGTTGAAGTTGAGGATGACTGATGAAATTGATCTCGACATTTCTAATATCGTTTGACATTTCTCTTAGGGAGAAAATAGTCAAAAGATTATCTATAATTGAAAAGAATAACACTTTTAGTCTCTCTCCTCCGAATCCAAATTCCCTATATTTTGCCCCTCCTCTACTAACCCCGTTGTGGATCTTGATTTACCTTTAGATGAGGCGGATGTGCCTAGTTATTTCGGAGACTCGATACTACGGGGTAACGAGAGGTGGACCGTGAACACTGGGTGGAGGACACTACTTCTATTGATGATTTAACCCTTGATGACTCTAAGATTCTTCCCAATTACATCATATACTTTTGATTAAGATCCGCGGTGATGGCTGAAGTTAATGTTTTTGACGAAATTAACACAAGTGAACTTTCTACCCGGGATAAGGTGGAAAATGTTATTTTAGATGAGAGGAAGATACCTTCACATTCACAACCCGATCATTTTCTACCATTTGTCACCTAACCCGAGGTTATACCTGCATCATACTCCACGGGAGTGAAGATAAAGGTTTTATTAAACCGGAATTTTGATAAGTGTTGCTTACAAGGAAGAGTTCTTTAACTCTTGATGTATTTGACCCACTCCACCCACCCTTAATGGACTTTCATGTTACCAAAGCATTTTTCGGGTTCACATTTTCTCTATTGAGACTCTTTTTTCAAAAGTTTTTTCGTTACACCTTAGCCTACCATGTGGATTAAGCCTATTTAATCAAAGTTGCTAGTTGCTTTTATGTAAAGTTTTGTATTTCCTGTATCAAAGTGAAATTTTCTATCTCCGGTTAGGTCAGGAAATTGCACAATGCAATGGGAAAATATGTAGCTCGTGTATTTTGCTACTTTCACAATTATGTATTATGTCCGAAGATGAAGTGTTCAAAAGAAAAAATTATCCGGATAAATTATGATAGTGAAGACGGTGAAATCACACCGAGATTAGTATCGTATTGTTTTAAAAAAAATGGAAAAATAGAAAATGAATCAAAAAAAAGAAGGAAAGATTGATGGTCGGTTTGTTAAGCTTAAACCGATGAAATACTTGGAAGGATCGATTATTCATTGATACGTGGTTAAAAAAGTCAACGATGTATAGTTTTGTAAAAAGTGGTCGATATCACCACGTTTGTAAAAGTATGTAAAGTTTGGGACGATTAGGAAGTTGACCGTTATGGGAATGCCAACTTAGGTTGTCTTTGTCATTTCTATGATCGAGACTTTTGTATATATTTCAAGTCTTTATCATGGAACGGTCGGGAAAGGTTTCTAGCAACTATATACCTTATTTGTTCAGGCTTAAACTATTTGTTTTGTGAATTTTATTTAACAACAATTTACTTCTCTTTCCTAGCAACTAACCTTAGGTTTTACTCGAACAAGGTTAAGATCGAGTTATGCATGTCTATTCCATCGTTACGGCCATGTATGCGTGATTCAGCAACCTTGTTGGTTTATTACTTTTGGTGAAAGTTAGAAGATCCCTACCTTATATCGTTCTTCATCCTAACCCTTGGTTAAATTCGAATGAGGTTGTGATCGAATCATACATGTCTATTCCGTCATTACGGCCATGTATGTATGATTCAGCTGCCTTATTGGTGTGGTAATTTCAGTGAAAGATTGTTAGAATGATCAACCTTAAGCCTAAATTACCCAATTTACCTTTTGACTTGTTTCTCCTTAGCTTTAGTGGTGGAGATGTGTGATGTATAGTTGTGTGGTGTTTATTTATGATATTTTAAGTTTTAAATTTATATTTTGCCGACTTAACCAAAAACAACACTTTAACAGGCAGTGTACCCGGTCGGTGGTAGATTCATGGTAAGTAGGGTGTCGAACACTTGAAGCGAGGTTAAATCTCTTAATTTATTTATATTTTGGTTATCTAATCTAAGTTAATTCTAATCTAAGTCAGACCTATGCTAATCCTATGTTAGTTCTAATCCTAATTCTAACATGTAAAAAGGGGGTTTCAGCCTGAGAGACTGGCACAGGTTTAGTTGGTGACTATAATCAATTCAAGACACTTTAACCCACTCAAGCAAATTAACAGAAGATAAAAGAGTGGTCAAGCCTTATGATAGAAAACTATACTAGCCATTATTAATCCGATTAGAAGTTGGTTTGCTTATTCAGTGCAATGATTACTTATCTTAAAGAGGCATATTATTCTTAGACTTAGGCAGGACTTCATCCTAAGACCAAGACACATTAATTCTGTCACAATTAAAGCATCCGCATAAAGCATCCTTATTTGCTGATTATAATCTATCTTAGAGATTAAAGCAATGGTGATCTTGTTAAACCCTAGCTCATAGAGACTTTACCCACTTACTGCTTAATGACAATTTATACACTAGTAGTCCACTTGTCCAACTATCTAATGAAATCAGAACATTACTTGTTGAATTATCTAGATTCGCCAACTAGTCAACATGTTCAATAAACCAAAGGCAATTTCTGTTAACTAGTTAAGCCAGAAGCATATCCTTAGCATGATTTTAGAAGGACAATACTTATGATCCTATGATTCTAGATGTATAAATCACTATATGGAAAGCTATCCTGGCATTTAGATTACTTGGTCCGTATCACTAGATCTAGTTGAATGATAGGTCGCATACAAAAGCACATAAACAAGTATGAATTGATAAACATAAACAAGCATTCAACGATAAATTAAGCAATCAAGATATAAACAAAACCAAACATTCAGATCTTTATAATAATGGCTAATACCCAAAGGTATTAGCCTTCAAACATCATAATTAATACAAGAGTAATTGTTTTAGCCAAGGTAAACTAACTGAGTTAATGAATGATACCAAAAACTGAATGATTACAAAAGTATAAGAAATTACACGTTGTCTTCTATGGATTGGAATGCATTGCAAGACCTCTTCTGCTCTTTTTCTCCTCTGAAAATTAACTTTTGTGGTTTAGGTATCGAGAATATGATTTAGCACACTTAAAACTCATTTTTGAGTTTTGTATTTATAGGGCCTGGAAGTCGGTTAGATACGACGTATCCAAGGGATTGGATACGATGTATTGGAATTTCTTAGAGTAGGGACCACGTTTGATATCTTCCAGAATCTTTACATACTATATCTTCAATATGGCGTATTGAGCTTCTCTGGATACGGCGTATTGAGCTTGTTTCCTTGTGGTCTTTAGTGAGTGCAGGAACGGATACGCCGTATCTTTCTTGATGGATACGGCGTATTGGTTGTCAAAATCATTAATCTTCAAAATATCTTTGTTTAAGCTCCAGAATGCGTGCCTTTTGCTAATATTCACCAAGTACTCCATAATTACTGTAATTATCAAATATAAATGATCAAGTAACAATTCTTTGCAATAATTATACAAAATGGGTTAAATACATAGGATAAATGATGCCATAAAATATACGTTATTTGATGTCATTAAATACCCCCCTACTTGAATCCTACTTGTCCTCAAGTAGCCTTTAGAAATTTATAAAAATGTATCTCTAAGGATATTTTTCGTTAAAGCATTTATTTGATCTATTACAAGTACACAACCAAACACCTCACGAAATAGGAAGATGGAAACACTCAAATCACTCAACTAATCTATGTGGTAACATGTAACTAATTCGCTCGATTGCTCGGTCATGATGACTATTCTATCATAAGCTTGGCAAGGATACACATCTCCACCGCTAAAGCTAAGGAGTAACAAGTTTATAAAGGTAAATATGGGTTTGTATGAGAAGGCTTAGGGTTGATTACTCTAACTAATCTTTATCGATACCAATATTCTAGGAGGGCGACAAAGACCATGCATACACACCCGTAATGACGGAATAGACACATGTGACTGCTCACCCCCACCTCGAATAAGCTAAAGAATAGGAATAGTAGAGTAATATAGGGTATGGATCTTCTAACTATCACCAATAGTAATAAACTAACAAGGCAGCTGAGACATCCATACATGGCCGTAACGACGGAATAGACATGCACGCTTGATCACATCCTCATTCGCGTAAAACCCATGGTTAATGATTAGGAAAGAGAATAAAATTGTTGTTAAATAAAAATTACGAAACAAATAGATTAAGTCTAAAATACAAGTTGCTAGACACTTTTTCCCGATCGTTACCATGATAAAGACACAATTATTTACAACGTCTTGATCATAGATAAAAAACAACAACCTAAGTTGACGTTCCCGTAATGGTCAACTTTCGAATCATCTCATACTTTACATACTTTACAAGGCAAGTGGCGAGATCTTCAACTTTATACAATACTCTACATCGTCGATTTGTATCAACGAATAATCGATCATTCGTGTAATTCCTTCGGTAGTTGCGAAACAATTATCTTCAAACTTTCCTTTTCTTTTTTTGTTGCGATTTTTCTAATTTTTTCGATTTTTTTGCTAACGCTATACTACGAAACTCGGTGTAGTTTCACCATCTTCACGATCATAACAATTTCGGATAATTCCTTCGGTAATTCTTCATTCTTTGGACGTACCATTAATTGCGATGGTAGTAAAAATACATGAGTTTTGACTATAATATACATTCTTATTTGCAATGTATAAATTTCTTCCAACCGTACCAAAATTGACACAAGACTCGAGAAATACAAACTTTACACTTTAAGCAACTAGCAACTGTAAAATAAACTTAATATAACAGGATAGGCTAAGGTGTAAAGGTGTAGCGAAACAAATAATTGGTGTAGTTCCCAAAGGATTGGCTCTACGGGTTGTTCTAGGGGTATCTTACTCTTCAAATGAGAGTAAACAAAGGGTTTATATGGGGGTTAACTAACCAGTGTAGTTAGTTAATAAGCAGCATGTAAATGCGATTTAGGTGTAATCCTAAAAATGTACCAATTTAAACAAGTTACTCTATCTAAATCCATAGTACTCATTATTGCGGTCTCGAATAGATATACCAAGCCAAGTTCTAAAGTCTACAACATCACCAACACACTCATATTTTGTGGAATTTGAGTAAACATTTGGAAATGGATAAGGTTAAATCCCCACAATATCTAACAAGGGTTATTGTGTGTGGGTTATATATCAAGTAATTTCACAAAAGTATGCTTGAATTTTTTTTAAATTTGAGCATAATTTAAGCATTTTAGTATGAGAAATAGGACAAGTATACATTCTAATTCCCATCCCCCACTTGAATTATACAACGTCCTCGTTGTAAAGATAAAACATTAAAATACGGGAATTAAAAAGAATTAGAATGAGAAACTCCCCTGATATTTTGCTCGGTAGATTATTCATGTTGAGTTATTAAGCAAGATTGTGTTGAACAACTGCCTTGAAGTTACAAGACTTCAACACTTCAAGATTTCCAGATTTGTAAATTCGCCACAAATATTCATCGATATTTCTTTTACGAGGTCCTGTATAAAATATAGGAAAAAAGTGTATTCCTATCTTGGTACCTACAGTTAATTTAAACTAAACTAAACAAACTAAATTCAGGTCAGTTTTGGTGAATACGCCGTATCATGTGCATGAATATGCCGTATTGCCAGAACTGACAGTAATGTTTTTAAATTACATAAACAGTAAAGACTGATAACGGCCAGACAATCAATACGCCATATGGTATGGAGCGGATACGCCGTATTGATGTCTAGGAAGGCAGACTCGATAAAATTAAATAACAATTCGGGTTGTCTCCCGGGAAGCACTTTTGTTTACATCAAAGTCTTTAAGTTATACTTTTCTTTAGCTTCTCATCATTTGAAATCATCTATCTTCTTAATTATGTTATTCTTGTTTGGATATGATGCTTGCATCTGAAATGTACTCACGAGCTATGGTGCTGAACTTACTGCCAAGCTTGATTCTATTATACACAAACAAATCAAAACATCATACCATGATATATATACAAAAATATAAGAACCTGTTTAATAGTTATATAAACCGCGATATGAATAAATGTACAGATATAAACAAAAAGATAAGGATAGGAGGATCATGGGTTTGGCTGCTACTGGTCCTGCTGGGCTGCTGAGGTGCTGGCATCATTTGTCCTGCATCTAAAGCTCATCTGATAAGGTATATGGGTCTCAGAATATGGTGTGTAGGTAACACCTGCCCTATCCATCATTCGTGCGAGGCAAGTGACAGCCTATGTACTGAATTTGGAAAAATTGCTAGCCATCGTATCAACCACCTCGCGCTGCTCAGTCAATGCCCTGCGAATCTTAGGTACATACTCCTCTAACCTGGCCATCCTCTGTGGCATAGTCCTAGAAGCAGCTGGAGGTGGTGGTGGCTGCTGAGGTGCCTATACGGGTGCCGGAACAGCCTGGCCACCCTCATCGAAAGTAGGAGCATCCTTAGCGGCCTCAAGGGCACCAGCCGTAGCAACCTACTGCCTCTTTGGTCCTGGGTAGTATCATCAACCTCCATACAGATCTGTAATCTCACCAGCTCAGCCATATCGATAATCGGGAGCTTAGGGGCAATAACTGTCAATCCTTGGAGTATCTCTGCAGTCAGGAGTCCAAAATGCTCAGCCAATCGAGCTACAAACTATCCACCAGAAATATGAGCCCCGCTCTTCCTCCCAGCAGCAAACAATCTCAAATACCTAGCCAATAAATAAGGGACGTTGACCAAGCCAACGTCCATCGCCCTCAAGTAAAACAAATCAGTCACGGTTACCTTCTCAGGTGTCTAACTCCTCCCAACAATACTACAAGAAATCAACCTATGGCACATCATAAGAATTGGATCCTGAATCGTAGTGTAAGATGGGACTGTGCCAAGGAAATCTCCAGCAGATGAGATCCCTATCCAATAATCCCTTAGATTCCCCTTGTTGGGGATCTGTCTCGTGCTATCGACCCAGTAAGCACCGAATCCAACTGTCTGCATCTCCTCAAAAGTGCATAATCCCAAGGCCAAAATAAACTCTCTCTAGCTCATACGCATCCTAACTCCTCCCAACTGAAACAGTAGGGCTCCAGCTGTGTCTAAATCAATCACCGCCTCTCCAAACCTAAATGTACTAAAAAAATCTAAAATAAGCTCGTGTACCAACGGCCCCCTGATATCAAATAGCTGCCTCTAGGCCCGACTAGTGTACAAACTCACTCCCTGAGCATCCCTATGCTCCATAAGCATCCTAGCACTCAATCCCTCAGCCATCAAGTTCGACAATCCCCCAAAATAAAATACCTACACCCTGTGCACCTCCCTCCTGTATATCCTAGTCAATCTCAACTCAAAATCTAAAATATTAGCAAATGTGTACTGTAGTCCCTCGTACCTAAGGTACTGGTGCCTCTGATCACGTGGTGGAAGAGCCATATCTGCAAAATCAACGAGAACAACAGAAAGATCATAGAATTTTAAACATTCTATTCTGGGGTGGATACGGCGTATTCATAAATGGATACGTCATATAGGGATTAATATGGTCAATACGCCGTATGAGTATTAGTCAATACGGCGTATGAGCATTAATACTCAGGATCCCTTTTTAGATTAATATGTTGTATTCATTTTTACTGAATACGTCGTATTAGGGTTTTAAATTTGGGTAAATTTTGGCCAATACGTCGTATCCATGCGAGTTGATACGCCGTATTGCTCTGCAATATGAAAATGAAAAAGGAATTCCCCTGTTTACCCATTTTGATCTAATTAACAATTCTACCAACATTTTATTCAGAGGGGGGGGGGGGGTAATGAGGATATAAACATATAGTTCTATGGCTTAACATATCAAATCCTAGAAATCAAATCTAAACCCTAACCCTAGATCGAAATTCAATCACAAATTAAAAAGGAAAAGGGTAAAACACATTACCTAAGGATTGAGATGAAGGAGGGAATGAGTACTTGATCAAATCACAAATAATCTCTAAGAATTATAGTAAAAATTTGTGCGTATGGGAGTGAAAAAGTTGTGGTAAAAACAGATCTGGCATATTAGTTGAGCTTTTATACCCAAACTCAATACGCCGTATTGAGGTCAGGTTAATACGCCGTATTGGCGAATTTTGTTGACTTTGCCAATGCAGGTTAAAAACAGTGGATACGCCGTATAGGTTTTGACCTAATACGCCGTATCCATTCTTGGAGACCAATTTTCCTAATTTAAATAAAGCAAAGAAAACGTACCTTAGCCTCCGCAATATTAGCGCACAATCACCATCCTTATAATACCTCTTAGGGTTGAACGGAATGCCAAATGGCACATATAAATTCATAATGAGATAGAATAGCACTTCGTTTGCGTAATGAGTCCAAATCACGATATTTACTTTTAAGTTCATGACAAAACTTCCCGTTCTGAAAGTTTTAGTGATTTTATCGTGACTTGATTCAGAAAGTATATTTGACCCTTGTGTGATTTCATTACCCCCCGAAGACTGTATTATATCGATCTCATTATCATTATTGTCTTTTTCCGACTTTAAATCATCGGGATGAATAATGTTGAAGGGGAATAGATCATTAAAGTATAAAGCGTTTTGTTCCTCTTCATCTTATTTAGACAATGATGTTTCACCATTTAAATCAAATTCATCGATATGTCGTGGGCTTAAAATTGATTCAGTTAATAAGTCTAATTTAGACGTATGAGCATCATTGTAAACAATGGCTGGAAATTCATTCTCAAAATCTTTAAAGAAGTCTAAATCATCAAAAAAACTGATCACATGCTTAGGTGATGGAAGTGAAGGCAAATTGACTTTTTCATTATGATTTTTTGAATCCGTTTTCAAATCATTGGTAGTAAAATTTTTATAAGAAAACGAGTTTTTGTCAAAAATTACTGTGTAATCTTCATCGTCGGAATCGTCAAACGAAACTCTAAAGTCAATTTTATCGTTAAGAGAACTTACCGTGGGTTCACAAGAAAGTGTTTTTTAGATGATACCTCGTCATTAAAGGCTATAGCTAAGAATTCGGTTTCAACGGATCTGAGGTCGTGAATGTCTTCATCATACCAGATCTTACCATACTTAGTAGTCTCCCAGTTAAACACTTTCCCATGTTTTCTAGCTTTTTCTTCCTCGAGCCTGATGTATTCTTCCATAGTAATGTTTGGATCGTCCATCCTGTAACAATCTTACTAGAGAAACTTGTTAAATAACCAATACGTCGTATCCAGAGAACTAAATACGCCGTATCACACAAACAGAATAAACAAGCAAGCAGGAATATAAACTAATCTAATTTACACTACCCCTAAGGGTTAGATCTAATGTAATGTTAAAAACCAAAACATAAAATAAAAATCAAGATTAATTTTCACTCCCCGACAACGGCGCCAAAAACTTGATGTGTCGTTGTGTGGTGTATATTTTTATGATTCAAGTTTTAAATTTATATTTTGTTGACTTAACCAAAAACAACACTTTAACGGGCAGTGTACCCGGTCGGTGGTAGATTCGTGGTAAGTAGGGTGTCGAACACTTGAAGCGAGGTTAAATCTCTTAATTTATTTATATTTTGGTTATCTAATCTAAGTTAATTCTAATCTAAGTCAAACCTATGCTAATCCTATGTTAGTTCTAATCCTACTTCTAACAGGTAAAAAAGGGTTTTCAGCCTGAGATACTGGCACGAGTTTGGTTGGTGACTACAATCAATTCAAGACACTTTAACCCACGCAAGAAAATTAACAGGAGATAAAAGAACGGTCGAGCCTTATGACAGAAAACTGTATTAGCCATTATTAATCCGATTAGAAGTTGGTTTGCTTATTCAGTGCAATGATTACTTATCTCAAAGAGGCATATCATTCTTAGACTTAGGCAGGACTTCATCCTAAGACCTAGACACATTAATTCTGTTACAATTAAAGCATCCGCATAAAGCATCCACATAAAGCATCCGCATAAAGCATGCTTATTTGCTGATTATAATCTATCTTAGGGATTAAAGCAATGATGATCTTGTTAAACCCTAGCTCAAAGGGACTTTACCCACTTACTGCTTAATGGCAATTTATACACTAGTAGTCCACTTGTCCAACTATCCAATAGAATCAAAATATTACTTGTTGAATTATCTAGATTCACCTACTAGTCAACATGTTCAATAAACTAAAGGCAATTTCCGTTAACTAGTTAAGCCAGAAGCGTATCCTTAGCATAATTTTAGAAGGACAATACTTATGATCCTATGATTCTAAATGTATAAATCACTATATGGAGAGCGATCTCGGCATCTAGATTACTTGGTCTGTATCACTAGATCCAGTTAAATGATAGGTCTCATACAAAAGCACGTAAACAAGTATGAATTGATAAACATAAACAAGCATTCAACGATAAATTAAGCAATCGAGATATAAACAAAACCAAACATTCAGATCTTCATAATAATGGCTAATACCCGAAGGTATTAGCCTTCAAACATCATAATTAATACAAGAGTAATTGTTTTAGCCAAGGTAAACTAACCGAGTTAACGAATGATACCAAAAACTGAACGATTACAAAAGTATAAGAAATTACACGTTGTCTTCTATGGATTGGAATGCGTTGCAAGACCTCTTCTGCTCTTTTTCTCCTCTGAAAATCGACTTTTGTGGTTTAGGTATCGAGAATATGATTTAGCACACTTAAAACTCGTTTTTGAGTTTTGTATTTATAGGGTCTGGAAGTCGGTTCGATACGGCGTATCCAAGGGATTGGATACGGCGTATTGGAGTTTCTTGGAGTAGGGACCACGTTTGATATCTTCCAGAATATTCACATACTATATCTTGAATACGGCGTATTGAGCTTCTCTGGATACGGCGTATTGAGCTTGTTTCCTTTGTGGTCTTTGGTGAGTGCAGGCACGGATACGCCGTATCTTCCTTGATGGATACGGCGTATTGGTAGTCAGAATAGTAATCTTCAAAATATCTTCGTTTAAGCTCCAGAATGCGCGCCTTTTGCTAATATTCACCAAGTACTCCATAATTACTGCAATTCTCAAATATAAACAATTAAGTAACAATTCTTTGCAATAATGATACAAAATAGGTTAAATACATGAGATAAATGATGCCATAAAATAGATGTTATTTGATGTCATCAATGTGTATCCTTGCCAAGCATATGATAGAAAACTAATCACGACTGAGCAAATGAGCGTACCAATTAAATGTTACACCCTAGATTAGTTGAGTGATCTGAGTGTTTTCATTTCCCATATTTTGTGAGGAGCTTGGTCTTGTACATGTGACTAAAACGAAAGAGATGATTAACGGAAAAATCCTTAACTTCAGTTGGGATACATTTTCAATAAATTTATATAGTCTACTTGAGGACAAGTAGGATTCAAGTGGGGGGATATTTGATGACATCAAATAACGTTATATTTATACCATCATTTATCCTAAATAAATTACCCACTTTTATATAATTATTACAAGAATTGTTACTTAATTGCTTAAAGTTGTTAATTGCAGTAATTACGGAGTGTTTTGTGAAGACGAGCTAAAAGGTTCCGTATTTTCAAAGAAGATACGGCGTATCAGCGCCTGGACTTCACAAGAAAATGCGCATACTCAATTCCCAATACGGCGTATCCTACTGCCAACATACGCCGTATCCAGCTGAATAATCATTCAAAGATCCTGTAATAAATATAATTTGGGAAAGATATATTTGATTGATTGTGAACGTAGCACGCACTTCAAGGAAATTACCCCTATATGCCATATTGACCTCATTCAATACCCGTATCCATTAATTTTCAGAGACTATAAATAGAAGACTCAAAAACGAGTTTTTAGTGTGCAAAATCATATTCTCTAAACCATACACATAAAAGTCGATTTTCTAAAGTAAAGAAGAGCAACCAAGGTCAAGCATCGATTACGATTCCATAGAAGACACCGTGTAATTCCTATACTCTTGTAATCATTTAATTTTTGGTATCGTTCGGTAAAACGTTTAGTTTACCTTGGTTAATTGATCACACTTGTATAATTACAATGGTTATAGGCTAATACCCTTGTGTATTATCCATCTTAATAAAGATTTAATGTTTGGTTTATTTTAATCCAATTGCTTAATTTATCGTTGAATGTTTAGTTATGTTTATCACCTAATACTTGTCTACGTGTTTGAATATGTGACCTATCATTCAACTGGGTCTAGTGATACCTAACAAGTAATCTAGATACTAGGATAGCTCTCCATATCATATTTTATATTACTGGACAAATAAGATCACAAATAATGTTCTATCTTTGCCTTTAAATTATGAGCTTAGTTGGACCGGCAGGTGACCCGTATGTTTCAACAAGTATGTTCTTAATTAATTGGTAAAGACTTGAACAATGAACTACCAGTATATAAAATACCGTCAAGCAGTAAGTGGGTAAAGTTCCAATGGGCTAGGGTTTAACAAGATCACTATTGCTTTAATCCCTAGATAGATTACAATTAAACTAAAAGGATGCTTTATGTGGATACGTTAATTGTGACAGGATTCAACGTGTCTAGGTCTTAGGATGATGTCTCACCTAAGTCTTAAGAATGATATGCCGCTTCGAGATAAGTAATCATTGCACTAAACAAACAAACCAGCATTTAATCGAATTTAATATGGCTAATACAGTTTTCTATCATTTGGCTTGTACCGCTCTTTTATCTTCTGATTATTTTCTTGCATGCTTATTGTGTATTGAATTGATTATTGTCATCATAAAACCTGTGCCAGTCTCTCAGGCTAAAAACCCCTCATTATCATTAGAACTAGGTTTAGCATAGGTTTAACAAGTAATTAGAGTTAACTGGATTAACTAAAATACTAATAGAATATAAGGTTAACAACATCGCTCTTAGTGTTTGACACCCTACTTACCACGAAACTCCATCCGATCGGGTACACTGCCCGTTAAAGTGTTGTTTTAGGATAAGTTGGCTAAATATAAATTTAAAACTTGGTAATCAATAAATTGACCCTACACGACAACACATCACACGTGCATTGGCGAGGCAACACCAAGTTGTGCTTGTAGCCATAGCCGCATCTTGGCATGGCAGCGCAACAACGCATTTGCAGCCATGGCGGGCGTTGCTTTTGACATTGTTGTTGTTACAGGCTGCTCCGTAATAAGAACATGCATAAGCACGACTCTCAAGGCTTCATACTTTCCTTTTTTATCCCTCTTCCACTTGTATCTTCTTTTTCGACGATATTTATCATATCACTCCCTACTCCACTTTGGTGCTTGTCTTTCTTTTCTTATGGTGATATTTAACATATCACCATGCTTAAGCTGTCGGAAAATGAAAGCAACGTGTTGCTTATAACTGTGTAAAATATGACTATTGAGACTGTAATGATAACAATTCTAAGCAGCTGTGATGATAAACTCTTAGCATACCTGAGCAGGTTGAATTAAAAATTGGTTTACGCGCATCTTGGTTGGGTAGGCTTCCTAAGTTTGTAGCCATAGAGGCCGTATCTTCTTTTTTCGGATGGTTACTTATCCGAGCCTTATAATATTATAGTATACCGGAATATCATCTGCATATGTTTTATGATGATTCTTAATCTGTGAAAGCGGGTTTGGTTAATGTTTGGACCACGCGCATCTTGGTATGGCAAGCTTGCTAAGTTCGCAGCCATGGCGACCGTATCGTCATCCTTTCTTATAACGATATTTTCCATACCACTTCTTCTACTTGGATGCTTTTCTTACAGGTTCCATGGTTATAACCCATGAACGCCAGTTGTTTCCTCCTTCCGAATGGAGTATACATAGTGTCAGGTTCGGTAGGATTTATGTGTTTTGCAATTTTTGGAAAATTGTATCGGATTGGTAAGTCTAATTTTGAACAAGGGTTTGCGTGTTCTATTTTGAACAGGTTCTATGTATCGCATTTGATTTATGTTGTTTGTTTTTGGAATTGGTGTGTTGTTAAGCCACGTTTGTGATAAGGGCATGCCACTGTCACGTATGCCTAGACTAAGAAGATACCTTCTGATTAGGCATACATGAGAGTGACAAAATCCTTATCGTGTAGTCGGCTATTACGGTGCGTTTGCCCACCATTATTTATATCTGATTTCTGATGAGTTGCATGGTAACGCGATCTGGTGATAATGAATATGACCAGTCTGAGTGGAACACATGAAAGTTCACAACTTGGTAAGGCAACCTATTAGGTGTGCAGCCATGACAAACTTGCGCATGCTCTTATCTGGGCTAATAGATCCTTTTCCAAGTATCGGTATTTTACTGTTCCTTTTCTTTACTAAACAGCAGCATCTCTTAGAAATGTGCTTTGGGAAACATGTTGTTTAGGGATTGTCTGGTTCATATGGGATGAAAGTTGTAGTTGTATATGGATTGTGTGCTGTGTTGCTGTGTTATTGAGCTAAAATCATTTGTATCTTGGCGAGGCATCACGAGTTCATGTTTGCAGCCATGGTGTGTCGAACAACGAGTTTATGTATCTCTTTCTATTGGCCACACCCGTGTCCATGTCAAGAGTCAACAACAACAATTTCAAGCGTGAAATTATATCTCTTTGGGTGTTGACTACTTACTTGGACATAGGAATGATCTTTCGAGTGTCATAGGGGTTTTGGCACTATCACCCGTGTTTAAATATAGAAAGTGGATTCTAATTTGGCATACGTGATAATAACAAAACCCTTATCATATATTCTGATGTTACATTATGCTTGGCAACCAGTGTCTACATCTGGTGGTCCACTGGCCATAACGGATGCTTCCATAAAGTACACTCCCTTCATGCTTTCACTGGCGATGATGAGAACTTTTTTGGTATTGCATGTGGCTTACTGAGCACAGCTTCTTGGCAAGGTGACCATACCCGGTTTGTGGTCGCAGCTATGCCTGGCATGTCAGCTGGTCTGACAGATGTTTCACATATAAGTTTGTTGTTATATTAAATTTCGTCAGACGTTCTTGGCATTTGCTTTTTTTATAGGCAGGCAATGATGAGTTTAATCAACCCTTTAGGTGTGCAGCCATGGCATGTTTTTTAAAACCACAGGCTCTACTCTAAGCTAAACAATCATTAAACATGTACCTTATTGGCCTATACGTCTCTAATGACCAAGTATGTGTTCAAAGTATCAGTAAACAATAACGATTTTGAAAGTCAAGTTAAACTTCTGTTCGTGTTGGCTGATTCTTGAACACAAAATTGATTGTTAGATTGTAATAGGGGTATTGCTATTATCACACGTGCTTAAATATAGAACGTGGTTTCTAATTTCGCATGCGTGACATTGACAAGACCCTTATCATAAATTCGGACTTTTCATTGCAACCATGGTTACCAAATGATGTAAAGGTACACCAGTTCAACGCTCGACATATCTACTACTTTTGATTGTATACTTAGCTTATACAATATTTAACTTAGACATTTTTCTTTTCCATAGGCTTTTATATCTTAGCGCTCACAAAAAGTAGAACTTCAGGTTTCATGTTTGAACTTATTGTGAATATGATTTCCAAACTAGAATGTCAAACACAAGTAAAAAACTTTGTATAATAGGCAATGATGATTCTATAACATTTGTGACATCCCTATTGATAATGCGTGTGAAATTGGCACATATCTTGGCAGTGCAGCACCGATAAAGTAGTGTTTGCAGCCATGGTGTGTCGAACACCTATCTATCAAGATATGCGCTTGCAAATCTAAGCCATTAAGCTATTTGGGTGTTCACTACTTACTTGGATGCAAGAATGATCTTTTGAGTGTCATATGACTACGACAATCTAAGCCTCAACTGTATCTGTTCTGTGATGCGCATTGATTCTTGAGCAGCTTATCAACGTCTAGAACATCGTATATATGCCATACACGCAGATAAGTTATTTAAGAATAAGAGTGTGTCTTTAGTAAAATGTAATGGTTATTTAATTATGATGATACAGTGACGGTAACAGCCATAAACGGATTTGTATTTTGATACGTTGTGTTCAGGTTGGCAATGATGATACTATGACATTTGTAAGATCCCTATTGATAATGATGTGTGAAATCGGCACGTATCTTACCAGGGCAGCACTGACAGAGTAGTGTTTGCAGCCATGGCGTGTCAAACACCTTTCTATCCGGATCTACACTTACAAATCTGATCCATTAAGCTATTTGAATGTTCACTGCTTGCTTGGATGCATGGATGATCTTATAAGTGACATTGGGGTTTTAACGCGTCTTTAATAAAATGTGTTAATCAATCGAACCTTACACACTCTTTTTAGCCGCGGTTATTCAATCATGACGCGGCAGTGACGGTAACAGACATAAACGGATTTGTGTTTTGATACGTTATGTTTGTGTGGAACCGAGAATGAAAAGAGGATGTCTTGCCACTAAATAGTATCGCCATATCTTCTTTCAATTTCTGTTCATACACCAATTCTGTATATCATAACAAAGTACTTTTATGACTGTTACCCGCACTACCGCCTCAAATTGCAATAAACACGCATCAAACCTTTTATTATCAATGCTTCATCGTGAAGCGCATGTTGAAATTCTCATTAAAAGTTAAAATATAAAACATCTATATGTAATTTTATCATTGTTCTTTGATCAAATACATCATCTTACAAGTAAAGTGGGTGACACTGATGTTACAAAGTTTGACATTAGGTAACAAAATAAACATTAATTTTGTCAGTAGCAAGTAAATGGAGTCACGTGGCTTATTTTGACTCCCAACAAAGCTTTTGTGGCTATGTTAAAGGCTTGGTGGGTTTCCACAAAACCAACATAGGATCCACACACCATTACACATCACTAATCATTAGTCCAATCATTAAGTTTTAGTTTTACATTCCACTAATTATTAGACCAATCATTAATTTTTTACTTTTTCATTTCAAATAATTATCCAAACATTACTTAGGGGGTGCTTGATTCATTTTAGGTAATGGCAAAGGGAATAGCAATGGGAATACTAAGGAATATAATGGGTATTATCATTATAATTTATTATGCTTGGTTAATTATGTGCAAACACTAACCCACTCCTAAACCATAATACTTTATATATTTGATTTTGGTTGATATCAGAAGCACCTTCAAATTATTGTACAATTTTCTTTGTGTATTAACATTAAACAATCTTTTTCTAAAATATGTATGAGCAAAAAGATTGGTGCTGCAACAAATCGTACGAAGTTCTTTTTTCTTTAGGTATAAAGATAATGTTTTCTATAAAATTAAAACAAAATAATTAAATATTAAAATAAAGGTAGAAAGTTGAAAAAAATAAACATGGGACTAGATACAGGAGATAAAAAGAAGGAAAGGAAAAAAATAGCATAAAAAGGATTACTTGGTTCATTACCCTCAAATTATAGAGGAATGGTGGATTGCCTAATAGTGAGTAATGGTTCATTGCATTATACCAAACCAACCACCTATAATCATTTTCATTACCATTCCTTACCCCTTAATACCTCTAAACAAGCACACCCTTATATTTAATTTCTTTTACTAATATGTGTGTGACATTTATATATATTATATTTATTATTTATATTATATATATATATATTGATATATATATATACTATATATTTATTATTATTTTATATATAGCACTTAGGCCACAATATTTGTAGCCAATTGGCTTCAATCCATCACCAAAATACATAAGAAATGACTCATGGACCCGCAAACAGGATTCAAAGACCTACAAAAATAACACAGGGACCCACAGTTGTAACACAAAATTATGGCAGCACCTATTGAATGTGATATTTTGGAATGATATGATCGTGAAATTTTGTACTCATGATATTCTTTTTTTAGTTATTATCTTTGAGATATAGGTGTGATAAAAAATGTACTTCACCCGTTTTATATTTATTGCCCACATTTTCAATTCGGTATTTCTTAATTAATTGTCCACTTTCAAAAATAGATATTTAATTTAGTTCGAGTTTACCCAATTACATCACTTGGTTTAATTATTACAAACATTGAAGAAGTTATAAATTAATACTTAAGGGCAAAAATGTTATTCTTCACATAGTAAGATATATAAAACTATAATAATGATGATTTTTTTAAACTGTGTTTTTTATCGTGAACAAATATTTTTAGACGAAGGAGGTAGCAAATTATTTGATTTGACAAAAGCTGTAAATTGTATGATTTAACTAAAGTAAAAGCTGTAAATTATTTGATTTGACTAAATTAAAAACAATAAATTATTTGATTTGACAAAAGCGATAAATTATTTGATTTGACTACACATAATAGGAATCTAAGTTTTTCGTATATATAGGGTTCAAGATACGAATTAAAAAAACACACACACACACACACACTTCTCTTAAAAAACACACACTCATCTTTAAAAAAAACATACACTTCTGCAGAGCAATTCTCTTTAAAAAAATCGATGATGAGTTTTCTACAGTCGGCTTCAATTACATCACCATATTCCACATATCAGGTACAATATTGAACTTTACATCACCATTTTCCACATATCAGGTACAATATTGAACTTTTCATCTTATTTGGCACTCCTTAGTATACATTTCATCTTATTTGGCACATAGTATACATTTAATCTTATTTGGCATTCTTTAAGCGTTTTTATATTTAAAATTTAGGTGTTTCAATCTCGTGGAGATCTAACAGAATAGGTGCGAAATTTAACATACTCTTTTGGTTATGTCATTAAGATCAAAAGAAGTAATAAAAATCAAGTGGTTATATGCGTAAAGTTGAAGTTTGGTGTGACCGTAGTGGTGTATACAAAAACAAAAGTCAAAACATTGAAGAGATTTCAAGTACTGATATTGAGTATAAACAAAACAAAAAAAGGGATTGGAGTTCTAAAAAAATCAACTGTCTATTTGAATTGTTAGGTAAATATTCAAAAGTAAATGATTTTTAGACGTTAAAAGTGATACGTGATGAACATAATCATCCACCTGCAACGCATATGGAGGGTCATCCATATACAATGCGTTTAACTCCTAAGGATTTTTTTGGTGGATGATTTGTCAAAGAAGAACGTGAAACCGCGTGATATATTATCGACGATAAAGGAGTAAAATATGAATAATTGTTCTTCACTTAAAACCATTTATAATGCACGTGAAAAAATGCAGATGATAGAGAAACAAGGGCTAACTAAACTACAGGTTTTTATGGCACTTTTACACAAAAAATGCTTCATATTTGAACCTCGTGTTAATGAAAAGACTAATGTGTTGGAAGATTTCTTTTTCGCTCATCCATTGTCACTGAGATATGGCATGCATTTCAATCCTTAGGTTGTCTAAGGTTAAATTACCTTGAATAGATCCAAAGTAACTTGTTGTAGAAACTTTGTGTGTATATTAAAGTGTATGCGGAATCTACACCTTAATACTCTAGAAGTAATATCAATGAAACAGTAAATATGAATAAACAAAGATATAACCAAACGCTCCAATATTATTAGATCAATAATACGAGTACTCTTTACTAGTACTAGGGTTTACAACCTTAAAGCTTTTCTAAATCGACTTAACAACTATGAAAAACTTATAAACTTCTATACAAAACTGATTGATATCTCAACTAATGCCCTAGGGCCTCCTTTTATAGACTAAGGAGTCCTAGTCGGCTTACAATACATTCCTAAGATATCATAATCTTTTCTAAATATAAACGTAATCTCTTAAACAAATACATTATGTATATCTTGTACAAAAATATCTCAATACTTATCTTCACAAGTATTCTTGTTCTCCAATCAATCTTTATCACGTCTTTGATACGTCTTTGATCTTATCTCTGTCAGCATAATCCTTCTAGCAGTTGTAATTACTTAACAGTTGTATCTTTATAACCAGCATCACTAACTGAACATAAGCAATAGTAAGTACTAGCAGTACTAACTTTACACTAACAGTTGTAACTTTACTATAGCAGTACTAAGTTATACTAACAGTACTAAGTTACCTTAACAGTAGTAACTTTTGTACTAACAGTATTAACTACTTAGCATATTTTTAGTCTTCAACTCTGAGCAGTCTTAACTTCTACTGACAGTAGTAACTCCATACTAACAGTACTAAATTATACTAACAGTAGTAACTAGCAGTAGTAACTTTATACTACCAGTACTAACTACTTAGCATAATTTCCATTATGTACCTGAGCAGTAGTAACTCTAAGAATTCTTGAAGTCTTTTAAGTCCTAACAATCCTCCCCTAAACTTGATGTTCATCTTCTGAATCTTCAAGTTTCTCTGTAAAAAGTCTTCATCATACTCAGGAGGATACATTCAAACCTTTTATTTACCACTTTGCTGTTTTACCATAAGCTTGAGCAGTTGGTAGCACATCTTATTAAAATGATCAGTTTAAAGTTTCTTGTTTAGCATATTGGTGATTGTTATTGATGTGAGGGGATATATCTTTTCAACTAACATGAAGATGTGCACATTTCCAAACCTTACAAAGTGCACTCCACATGAATCATACAATTTCCAAACAGTCACTGTATATCCTTGTAGCTTTCTCCATATTTCACTTGTAATATCTGGTTTAAACATGACTTTTAAATCACCCCACAACACTCTTTCATATTCATCTTTAGGCCTTATATCACCATGCTTTGTTTTGACTAACTTCCAAAGAGTCTCCAAGTCTTCTCTGTCTATACCCTGAAGCATCCTTATCATTGAAGAATATCTCTTAGAACTTCCATCTGCTCTTATCAACTGATAATGTACCATTATTCCTTCTTTAAGCAGCTTGTATTCAACACTCACTGGTGGTTTGGTAGCAAGTGGTATAGCATCAATTGCTATTTCATCATCTTTTACAATCACCAAATGCTTTTTCAACTCATCTGTATCATCTGCTTCAACTTCTTCATGCTCATCAGTTTCTTTGTCATCCTCTATTTTTTGTTTCTTTGGAGATTCTTGTTGTTGTTTTTTCCTTCAAAGCATCTTTTTTTTTGCTGCCTTAGCTTTCTCCTCACTACCTTCTACCTTCTTTTCATTGCTTTCTTGTGCCTCTGAACTCATAGCCACAAAGGTATTTACCCTCTTCATCTCTTTGTCAAATAGCTCTTGAATTTCAACATAGCTCTTTCCCTTTAGCTGTTTGTATTTGTATCCACCCATGTGCTTAAGATAGGTAGACATTTGACTTCTCTTTTGTGCCTTGGTAGGAGGTCTGTTTCTCTTTTCTTGTGCTCTTAGTGCAGCAAAATGTTTTCTTCTTTTCTCTATGAGTTCTATAAACAATTTTCCTTTTTCTTCATATGTCAACTCCTCTCTTTCTCTTGTTTGGAGTCTCTCAGTTAGTAATCTATCAGCCTCTATCATAGCTTGTGTATTTTCCCATGATTCAATCAAGGCTATGTTGGCTTCTTCTTGCTTTTGCCTTTCAAGCCTTTCTTCTTCTATAATTTCAGCATCCAACTGAGCTTGAATATTTCTTGCTAAATCTTCATCAAGAGCAACTTGATCTTTCTTTGTCAAAGGTCTCTCAGGCTCTTGTATGATTCCTTTTCCTTTGTCTTTGATTGAGGGTTGTGTGACAGAAACTGTTGGTTTAGATACCTGCTTTTCCAGATCATGAAAAACAATTCCCTTTGCCTTGGGTTTGGCTGCCTTGATTTCCATTAAAGTCTGAGCTAAAGTTTCTTCAATAGTTGTAGGAATTGTAGGAACAACACTATCTCCAACACCAGCAGTAGTAACTGCTTCACCAGCAGTACTATGTAACACCCTCAAATCTGAGTATGCAGCGGAATGTTGAATATCCGAAGGCGTTACATTATTGGGGTCAATAGCACAAGGTCATAGAACGACTACTAAACGTGTCGTTTGAAAAAGATACATTGGATTAACAAAATACTTGTTTGTTACATAAGCTCATGGCTTCAAATGGTT
>BQNB010085920.1:4940-21666 GCA_026074375.1 Tanacetum coccineum
TCGTGATCGCGTGCTTGAATAATCGAAATTTTGGTTTTTGGATTCTAATTCTAATGACGCAAAGAGAAAGCACATAAAGGCATGCTAATCTAGGAATTAAGGCAATTTAAAAATCTAACGACATTTAAAAAATAATTAAAAACTAATTAATAACTAAAACTTACTAACTACTTAACTAAAAATGATAAAATAAAACTCTAAAAACTCAAAATGCACTTTTCTTAAACTAAAATGTATTAAACTAATTTTTTTAAAACAGAAATTATTTTTTTTTGAATTTTTAAACTACTTAAAACTATTTTTAAAACTAAATAAGATTAAAAATTAAACTATAAATACTAAACTTAATCCTAAAAATTTGAGAAAATTTATAAAAATACTAGATGCAAATCTTGAGGTTTAGAAAGAAAAACGATTCAAAAAGCTAAAGCCATTAAGCTGTGAAAATTCAAATAAGCAAAATAAGCTAAAACTAAACACAATATAAGAATTAATGAAAAGAAAGTGTAATTGAAAAAGACCCAAGGGCGCAATGGTTAAGATGTGTGTGTTGTGTGGGAGAGGTCACAGGTTCGAGTCTTGTAGCCTACCATTTTGTAAAAATATTTTTTTTATTTTTATTTTAAAAACAGTTAAAGCTTAAGTGAAATTAAACAACTTTTGTAAAGAACTTAAGCTTACAACTTCAAAATAAGCTAGATTTAAGCAGAATCAAAAACTGATTGTGACCTAAACATATGGTTTTAGTCCTTGACTAAACAGCTTTTTGTAACTAAATTCAAGGACTCAATAAGCAAATTAAAGACTAATAAGCTAAAAACAGATTAAGCCCTAGACTCAAATAACACAAATTAACTAGAATTAAGCAAATCAGATAAGGTAATAAGCTAGAAACTCAAAGTGAAATTAACTGCATATACTATTATGTTTTTACCATTTTTTTTAGCTAAATGACTAAGTTTGTAACTAATTTTCTAGCTTCTAAATTAAGATTTATGATTCAAAAAGCAAAAACAGATGGAATATAGACTCCAATAAGCTAAGAACAACTGATTTTAACTAAATCCAACTAGTATTTAAACCACAGAATTATCTGCAATGACAAATCACAAAACAGTCTCAAAACTTGATTTTCTTAGCTGATTTGATGGCCAAAAGATGTAAAGGACTAAGCTAATGCAAACAAACCCAAAACAGATTGAGATTAACACTCAAAGAACCAAATCCAGTCATAAAAACAACTCCTAACATTAAATTTTGAAGAAATCATCATAAGATCAACTTGAAAAACCATAGAACTAGCAGACATGAGCAATTAATAAAATAAACCTCAAAACTTAATAAAACTTAATCTAAGCTTGAGAAAACTAATCCTAAGTCCTAATTAGAGCTTATGCAAACTGATTTAAGCACTAAAATGGTTTGAGTTCTACTTGAACATGTTAAATTCTCTTAACCCAAACACCCCTTTAAAAACTGAAAATCCACTTTTAAGCCAAAATAGATCCAAATAAGCCCTAATTTATGAAAACAGATTAAGAACTAAGCATATTAATGACAAATAAGCAAGATCTCTAGAAAAATAAGCTCTGAATTATAAGCTACACTAATAATCTATTTTAACTAAAAATGGACAGATTCTTATTAATCATAAAACAAGCTAATCTAAACTATAAACTAAATTCAATAAGCTACTTCAAGACTAAACAAACACAAATAAGCAGAGAATAAGTAGAAATAAGCAATTTACTAAGCTACAAAGGAAATTAAGCTAAAATGGAAAGAGTAAACATACCTAGTCCTTTGCTCTAAACAAGGACTTATTAATGCTCTAAAGAGCTTATCTACAAGCTCCAGATTATTTTCATAAGCTGGTAAAGTACGATAAGCCCATCCATTTCTGGCTTATCATCCTCATTAAGCTCATTATGACTTTTTAGGTGATTTGAATGATTAGTTTATTCAGTTTAGCTTTAAACAAGCTAAACTGAATGAGAACCAGCTTAATAGGTAACTAAGAGCTTATTGAGCTTATTAGGTTGTTTAAACACATTTGAACAAAATTTGCATAAAATTAAAACTGTTAATTTAACACATGATTTGAAAAGTAAGAAAAAATCTGAATTTTATTAATATGAAAGGAGTTCAAGCTAAAAGAAATTACATTAATATATTACAATAAGCTAAAAAAGCTAAAGCTACACTAAAAGATACTTAAAAAAAACTAGATAAAAACTCCTTAAGACACTGCCTCTATTTATAGTGAACGAGAGAAGGATCCAGAAGAAGAGGAGTGTCTTCAAGCATCCCATCTTAGCCCTTGATTCATAACCAATCCTTATCCATCCATTTTGAGCCCTTGATCACTCTCCACGTCTCAACAGCCAATAAGACACATTGGGATTGCCAAGGTGTTAGGAATTTGTGTCATAGCATGCCACGTTGGCCTTCTAGAAAGGAAGAGGCGTGTGGTGAATTGGAATTTACCCGTTCTTTGTTGCAGGTGAAAATGAGAAGGAAATATGAACAGTAACTTGTTCTTTTTGTATTGACCATGTTTGACTTGGATCTAGGTAATGACATTGGGCTTTTTATTTCATTTCATGGCCCAGGAATGATTAAGAAATGGATTTGGATTTGAAATAAATTTTAGGCTTATTTACTCTTTTAAATGGACAATAAAATCAAATCTAGAAGGACTGGTATCCGACTTCATGGCATCTCAAGATGCTAGATTGTCTAAGTTTGAAGCCGATTTCAAACGACAACAAGGTGAGATGACCAACAAAATAGACACTGTGTTGAAAGCCATCACCAATCAAATAGCGGGCACATTACCTAGTGATACGGTTAAGAACCCAAAACTAGGGACTCATCCAGTTTCGTCTGCTCATTCTTACCCAACGATGGACCCGCAATGCTCAACACAAATCCATAGTTCAATTAACACCATCACAATCCACCCTAAGCAGCCCGAAGAATCCCAAGTTAATGAGCCAGACATAAAACAGGAAGAAGGTAACCTTGGAAACACCAACTCTAACCCACAGTCTGATCCTTTAGCTTTAATCGCCACAGAACAAATACGAAAGCTAAATTCAATGCTTGAATCGCTCGGGTTGGTTCCCCAATCCTCCAATGCAAAATTTGTTTGCTCTAAAGAGGATGATGGTGAGGTGATGTTCATCGAGATCATACGAGATGATGATGAACCTCAGAATGAAGGCCCCAATAAAGGTGAAGGGGTAACAACGAAAGAACCAGCAGTAGAGTACTTCGACACTTTCCCAACTAGAGATGAGCTAACCTACCATAGGTACCTAATGAGTGGCCCAATCCCTTCAATATTTCTAAGAAACCCTATCATCACGGAAGGATGCCCCTACAACTTCAAGATACCATGCAACATTGGACACGTGCATATCAAAAAAGCTTACATTGACCTTAACTCTCCTTTTAATATCATGACTCGAATGATGTACAATTGGATCATGAGGAGAAAACTTGACCCTAGGGAAAATGCAAATGGAGGAATTAGTGATTTCACAGGAAGGATCAAAGGGATGCATGTATTCGTAGGAAACTTCACCTATGTCATAGACTTTATGATTATCGAGGATATTAGTTCAATCATAGACCTTAGGTTGTCACAAGTAGTACTAGGGAGACCTTTTGTAGTAATATCTAACATGACTCATGACCCACCCGAAGGTGTTGTTAGATTCATTAGAGGGGCCGATGAAGTTGCCTATAAGATGCCCCATAAGATAGAACAATATGACTCATTGTCAGATTTAGAAAAAGAGCATACCAAATCAGTCTATCTTATGAACGAAGAAGACAAGAGAAGAGGAGTAGAGTATGTGATGAGCAAGATACTAGGATTTTACAAAGAATGCCTAGAGCTTGGACCCGAATACCTAACCGGAATGGATGATGAAGGGGAAGTCACGTAAGGACGTGTGACTTCGAGTCTAGCTACAAGACTCGTTAATAAAAAAAGCGCTTTTTGGGAGGCAACCCAATTTACTTTTCCCACAATTAGGAGTGTCATGTGTGTTTTATTCTTTACCATTTGTTTTATTATGTTTGAATTATCTTGTAATCATGCTTTGTATTGTCTTTAACCTCGTCTTAATTTCAATCAAAGGTATTTTGCAAACAATAAGTGTAGGGGAATTTATCCGGCTTTTGAGCCAAATTCAAACATGTTAAATGAATTGTTTAGATTAATTCGCGTCAGTTTCGAGTCATATGATTGAATTGTTAAATCTCAGGTTTTATGCAGCAATTTATACAGGAATTAACTTATGGAATCAAGTGCAGGAAATTTTTCATCAAAAACAAAAATTTTGTTTTCACAGACTGTGGAGACGGCGTCACGATTAACACGCGACGCCGTCACCACGACACCTGTGACGGGGTCACACAAACCCTGACGGCGTCAAACGCCCAGGTTCAGAAAACTTAAAGTTTTTAATTATTTTTGAAAATAAATCTTGCACAACATTTAATATATGTATTCTTCTGTTATAAACCTGCAAAAACCTAATGAGTTTAACAATTCTCTCATCCTATCTATCGAGTCGAACCCTAAATTCATATTGTATATTTGATTACAGGTTATATTTGATGAGAAGAAGCTTGGAAGTTCTTAGGAAGTTTCATTGGATGATTCTGTGAGGATGATTTAACTAGTTATCGCATGTTTCTTCTCCATTATTGAGTAAACCAGGGGAGTACTAGTTTCTTTTCCTTGTTTTCTTATCCCTTTATTCGTTTTAACGGGTACTTCTAGAGAACATTGGGGACAATGTTCAACTTAAGTGTAGGGGGAAATAAGCCTTAGAAACTATTCTTTCATTTGTCATTTGCTTTGTTCCTTAAAATGATGGGCAATATATCAAAACATAGCATAAGAGGTAAGTTTTACCCAAATTTAAATTTTTTACGACACATACCGACGAAAACCAAGTATTAATAGCGTCTCATGGATAGGAATTTATATGACTAGCACAATAACCCTCAGAATTCCACCCCAAAAATGTGAGGTTCGCCCTTAGATCTTTAAGAATTCGGTTACCCATCGTTGGTAACCCAAGATGATTTTATCTTTACCCGGTTCAAGTTAAGGTTGATCTGCAGGCGTGCATGTCTATTCCGTCGTTACGACCATGTATCCATTGCCTTGTTGCCTTTTCTGGAATGTCTGGTGTTATTAAAATTCATATGAGTGTTCTAGAACTTGTTTTTGTGATGCAACCCGAGACCGCATAGTAAGTATTAGGATTTGCTTGATAAGAGGCATTAGGATTAACCTATGTTTTAAACCTGTAGTTGTTATGATGGTCACACCGATCATATAACTAGCCCACACCCTTGCCATGCACTCATCATTAATACAGGATACCCCTAGTACAACCCTATGAGCCTATCTTTTTTCATGGTTCTCGTAATTTTCTGGTGGATTCTGGATTATTAATGAAGAGCATTGTCACCTTTAAACCAATCGTTACACCAAAAAATCCTTAGCCTACATTGTATGTACTCACATTTAGTAAATTATTGTGTTTAACCCAAGTTAATTATTGAGTACACGGTTGCTAAGTCCTTATCCTTGTAAATACAGTCTTGGGACGATTAGGATTCATGGTGGTATTTATTTTGTGAAAGAATAGGGAAGAAAAGTTAAGTCAATACCCCCATATGTTTGTCAAATGATCTCCATGTTATTTTGATCCACCTCAAATCGGGTCATTAGATAGATTGTAAATATCGAGCATGTAAAAGCTCAAGTGTAGGGGTACGTATTATAAACCCCATGTGATGTATTATGTTATTCAACAAAAAAAAGAGAGAGAAAAAACAAAAAGAAAGAGATTGATATAGAGTTGTGTAGAGTTTGTAGATCTTCGACCGAGTCTTGGCTTAGCAACCAAACCAAAGTGTATTCGTGTAAATAATTAGCTAACCCTTCTACTCCAAATTCACCCAAAGCCACCCAAATGTATCCTATCCGTTTCCGTTTCTATTATATGTTATCTTACAGCTACACCCCATAACCCTTTTAAAGACCTATTAGATAGTAATGAATAATACTTGTGCCCAACGGTGGAGGTTTGATCCTTTACCAAGCCTATGGTAATTTATATGCTATGACAGGTAATAAGTGTTGATTTTCTGTTTCCCCCTTATGTTATAATTCATTATACACCCGAGTGAAAGAGAGAATCCCTAAACACTTATGTGAGATGCTAGTATATACTTTTCGTACTTTTAATTACGAGGTCTAGAAGGTTGTGTTGTAGAATATGTTTAAAGAGTAGATCAAATGACCCTTCATATTGTTATTGTCTAAAAGCTCATTTGCTTGAGGACAAGCAGATCTCAAGTGTAGGGGTATTTGATGAGGTGTCATTTTATACACTTTTTTGGGGTCATTTAACCCCCAAAATCATGCATTTATGCCCAAAATAGGTACTTAATTGTTCTTTTTTAGGTATTTCGCATTTGGAAGACATTTGGAAGAATTACACGTGACTTGGGCTCATTTGGAGAAGAAACGGACAAGACTACGGATCTACACCAACATCTATCAAGAATGTCTCTACAGTGGCTGGAGACGGCGTCACAAATACAACGTGACGCCGTCACCACGAAGATCAAGACGACGTCACCATATCTCACGACGGCGTCACAGTACACGACCCAACCCAATATCTAGAATATTCTATTCATGACGGCGTCACGATTAAAACGCGACGCCGTCACAGCGTTTTTCCTATATATACAAACCCGAATTTAGGGTTTTGAGTGTGTAACTTTAGAATAAAAAGAGGGTACGAACCCTAATTCGTTTAGCAGCTGTTAGGGACGATTTTAGGGCCTAAAAACCCTATTGTACTTCCTCCAACTCATGTTTTAATCAAGTAAGGTTTACTTAATCATTCAATATGTCTATGTGTTGTTTGATCTATCTATGCTCTTGCTTTACCTTTAACATGCTTGGCTAAACCTCCTATTGTGTTTATTTATGATTGTATGAAACCTAGAATGTAGATCTTAGTGGTGTTGCTTCTTGTGATGGATGTGCACGTTAGGTCTTAGAAAACCAGCTTTTGTCTGTATCGCTGTTGATATGTCTAGGGAAACGTGATTGTGTAGAAAGGATACCATCGGGTAACAGTCTTCATACTACCTTTCCCCCTAATATGGTTGATCCACTTTTAATATATTTCACATGCACTTAGTGTACTCCTAGGGGCCGTGTAACAGTCTTTATACTACCTTACGCGTGCGTTGCTCTAGCGGCATACTAAGTAGACGGCGGGTTCGTGTAATTCGTTCATGACTTAGGAAATAGTTACACAGATCATCACCAGGGTGACAAGGAAACAACACTAGGAGAAGCAATCTAGAGAGTAATATATGATTAAATAAACACAGTCTTTTATCTTATTGTTATCACTAAAATAGTTTAGAATTATATTTAGTTTAATAGCTAAAACCAACCAATCTCTCCAATATATGATTTACTTGCTTTCTACAAAATACAAAAACACAAAAATAATATTCCTTCAACCCTTAGAATTCTGTTAGACCGTGATCAAGCCTTCCCAACCTATTCCTCAAGTTAACGATAACAACCCCCGAGTCTTGCCTATACTACTACTACAACGATTAGGTGCTCTGCCTTGGGAGTTGTAAAACTTCGTGTAGAAGTCCTACAACGACCGCATCAAGTCCGTACGGGTTATGCCTTTAAATTTTTTTAAACTGAATGTATTTTCTAATGGTCATTTAAGCAAAATAAGTATAAATTCAGCCTTTCTTGATTCTTTAAATGTATGGCATGGCTGACTCGGACATGTTTTAAATTTTAACTAAATATGTTGTCCAATTAAACTAAATTGGATACCCACTTTTTGTATTGACACGGACTACAAAAAATTAAAACTTGTTTTAAAGCCAAATTGACAAGTTTGTATTTTCTCTCGATTGAACAAAAAATAACCGAAGCACTTGATATGATTCACATGGTTTTATGTGATCTGGAATTGATACCTACTAAGGTAGCGAATAGCGCGTACTTCATCATATTTGTTGACGATGGTACAAAATATTGGTATTTATACTTACTTGAGAGTAAGGATATAGACAAGATTGTTCTATATAAATAAGTTGAGAATCAACTTATTATCGAAAACAAGGTGGTTCGAAGTCATATCAGAGTTAAATATGTGTTTCCATTTCTAAGTTTATGCGCTAAACTTAGAATACGACACAAATTTATTACTCTTGATACTCCAACAAGAGAATTGTTGAAAGAAAAGAATCGTGTCTTAAAAGATATGGTTAATGCCATGTTCTTAAGATCCCTTGTAAAGAAAATAAGATAGTTCTTATGAACTATGGATGAGAAGAAGACTATCTTATAAGTATTTACAAATGTGGGGGATATCTAGCTAAGATATCCATATTGAACCCCAAGGTTTAAAACATTTGACCTGAAACTGTGAATTGCATATTCTTAGTATATGCTCATAACAATAGTGCTTATGGTTTCTTTGTGTTTGTTGATATACACAAGGACACAATAATAGAATAAAAAAGTACTTCCTTCTTCGGAAATGTATTTCCTTATTAACGAAGGAAATTGGAAGATCATCTGGAATAGATGACGAAGTTATCCAAGATCAGAGACAACGGGATGATAATGATCTCCAAGATGAGAGACAAGATCAACCCAAAGAAGAAGAGGTTAAACCTAAAAGATGAAAAAGGGCAAGAACCGAGAAATTATTGGACCCGATTTGTTTCTTTTATGGTAGAAAATGAACCTACTTCTTATCAAGAAGTGATTGGGGATTAGAATCTAAGGAAGTTACTCCTCTAAGAGAAGAACTTAGTTTATTTGATAGCCAAAAGAAGTAGAGAATGTTAGGATTAAGGAAACATACCATTTGGAGCACGTAATTAAACAACCACTTTTTCAAAATATTACTCTTTTCCCACCCAATGGTGTGTACCGTTACTATCACCCGCACTTGATCTCGAGCGTAGGGGAACCCTCCCCTCTATCTGTTAAATAAGGGTAGAGTCAGGCTCGTGACTCGAACAAAAATAAGCACTTTTTGGGAGGCAACCCAATATTTATTTTTCCCACACATTAGGAGTGTCATGTTGTTAGATATTAGAAAAAGACTCGGTCACCCCGTGTATTTTACTGTTTATTATAGCTCGTAGTTTAATAGTTAATAGTATGATTTTCGGTATTAAACCGGGTACTAATACCCGGTATAATGTAAGAACTATATAAGCCTCTTCCAACTTTGGAAGAGGCAAGCTAGTCATTTTCCCTTTTCATATTAAACACATTTTCTCTCTCTAGAAAACCCCTCACATGTGTTTCTCTCTCTAGAAACTAGCCAAGTCCAAGAATCGACCCCATGTTATGATATATGATATACCACAATTGGTATCAGAGCTCATGGGATGATTAGATCGTGTGTATGTGCGATTTCTTGCTTGTTATAGATCGAAAAGTGTACTATTGAAGGTTATTAGCTCGTTTTTTAATTTCTCCAGATTTTGATGTTTGTAATGTTAAAGTTTGGGTGTTTCTAGTTGCTATTGCCTTGTGGTACTGTGTTGTGCAAAAGAAATCAAGCAAAATCGTTCAAAAGGGTGATTTATAAGTGCTTTTATGTGATATAAGTCGTTGTTCTTCGTGGAGGTTTGCCAGAATTTCTTCACAGCGGTTTGCGTAAAAAGAATATTTTATTTAGTAGGTGACCAACTGTCTGACACACGGCGGGTTGCTTTGACGGCGAGTTGCTTAACATCGCGGCGAGTTGTTCACACGGCGAGTTGCTTAACATCGCAGCGAGTTGTTCACACGGCGGTTTGCTTAGATGTAATAGGCAGCGGTTTGAACAGGTTGACAGCGGTTTGAATATTTAAATAGCAATAATCTAAAAGAAGCTACGGCGGTTTGAACAATAGGCGGCAGGTTGCTTGAAATTGCAAACGGCGGTTTGCCTCACTAAACCAGCGGCGGGTTGCTTTTATTTCATCGCGGCGAGTTGCTAATCTGGCGGCGAGTTGAGCTACTGTTTGAGCACTTTGGAATTTATTCAAACTTGGGACTTAATATCACTATAAAACAAATACGTAAACCTCACCACTTTTAACGTATACTCACTAATCATTGATCGATCAATACATATCGTATCATAATAAAAACAAGATGTCTAGTATTGTCAGAAGCTATCCAGTGTGTCCGTTCAGATTATACGCCCTACAATGACTTGATAGACACAGACTTTGAATCTTGCAAAATCGTATACGTCTTTACTGTTGGGAAAGATAATGGCGAGAATCATATTGAGTCCATACATAAGGACCATTTCAAAGGGAAAATGAGAGAATACCCTTTACTGACGGATGTTGAGGGTGCATCATCTAGGTCCAGAACGATGCTAGAGTCGTGTGCCAACCTTTCAGCTGCCACCAACGGACGTATAAAGCTGACACTTCGTTGCTTACGAATATTTACTACAAGGTATTTCAAAAGACATCTACACACTCATCAACCACTTCACTGACGCCAAAGACATTTGGGACAATGTGAAGATGATTCTGGGAGGTTCTGAATTGACAAAAGATGACCGAGAATCTCAATTATACGATGAATTTGAACACTTCTGTCAAATCAAACGAGAAACCATTCATGTTTTACTATGTTAGGTTTACAAAGCTCATAACCGACTTGAGAACATTAAGATGACACATGCCCAGATGCAGCTTAACTCATAAGTTTGTGAAAAACATGTTACCTGAGTGGAGTAGATTCATAACTAAAGTCAAACTTAATAGAGGGTTGAAGGAGTCTAATTTTGATCAGCTTTATGTTTATTTGAAGCAACACGAGGTACATGCTAATGAGAACAGAACAATGATGGAAAGGTTCCTTCAACCAACTAATGATGCTTTAGCATTAGTGTTGAATGCCTTAGTTCAGCAGTATTCAACACAATCATCCAAGTCTCCTCAATCCTCAAATGAACCATCTCCTGCTAACAACTTTCAACTGGACTCAGGAAGTTCTTCAACTGAAAACTTGATTGAAAGTTTATCCAACTCACTTGCCCTCCTCACTCAATCGTACAAATCACATCTTCCTCAAACAAACAATCAACTTAGAACGTCGTCTAATGCAAGGAACAAAGCTACGGTTCAAGACGGCAGAGTTGTGGTTCAAGATGTCCGTGGAAGATACAATGCGAATAATCAAGGAAGACCATTTCAGAGAAACAATGCAAGAGGAAATGTTGTTGCTGGGAATGTAGGAGGTCAGAACAGAGGAGGCATTATTAATCCTGGTCAAGCTAAACCCATTAAGTGCTACAACTGTAACGGACTAGGGCACATAGCACGAGAATGTCCAAGGCCAAAGAGACTTCAGGATTCAGACTACTTCAAGGACAAGATGCTACTAATGCAAGCCCAGGAGAATGGTGCAGTACTGGATGAAGAACAGTCGTTGTTTCTTGCAGGAGAACAGGTTACCAACTTTGACGATGATGTGGATGATTCACCCGAGAATGATTTGGCACTCAATGTGGATCATATCTTTGAAGCTGATCAATGTGACACATTCGACTCTGACGTTGATGAGGCTCCTAATGTACAGACCATGTTCATGGTAAATCTTTCATCTGAAGATCCAATCTACGATGAAGCCGGGCCATCACATGACTCGAATACTCCATTGAGGTACAAGATCATGTACCTTTGTAGGATCATAATGGATGTGTATCATGAAGTGCACGAGATGCAAAACGATGTACAACACAACTACGTTGTTGACTCTAATGCTGAATATATGAGTGATAGTAATATTATTCCGTATAATCAGTATCTGGAAGACAACAAAGAAAACGGTGTACAAAGTAATGTATCTTCTGTACAAATGATGCATTACTGATCATTTATAATGAATGCATGACGAGGGTGTTAACAGGGTGTAAAAGTAGATTTGCAAATAAGCCAGACAAGGTAGTTAAAGATTCATTGGACCTGAAACTTGTGCGATATAAAGGAATGTTCGGGGTGTATGAAACAACGGGCTAAGTTTTGAATAACTGTAGAGATCGACAGATTAATGAACAAATGAGAATAATTATCTTTGACCGAAATCGAAAGAAACTTCTTTAAAATCGGGAACTTCATTCTGCACAATTGCAATTTGTTCTTCCCTTAGACCATCATTAGATAGTGAGGGAAGAAGCGGATCATTTTGGAAACGGGATTTAAACAGAACGAAGACAAATTCCTTGAAGAGTTTTTGGACATAAAAAGGATAAAAGAAAAGGTTGAAGATAGATTATACAAACAAGATCAGTCTGTTCAAACGGTTCACATGTTATGTAAACCAAAATCGTTTTATAATGAAAAGAACAAGGTAGCAATAGGCTACAAAAATCCCTTATATCTCACTCGTGCAAAGCAAGCTCAGTCTGCTCTCTATAATGGTCATGTACTTGTCACGACCAATCATACACCCACTGTTGTACATGACTTAGAGGATACTCGTGAGATAGCTGAGATAACTAGGAGAAGAATGATGGAAAAAATGAAAAGCCCTCTATGTGTGGAAAATAAAGTTAGGATTGCCCCCCAGATTACTCGAAGGAGAACCTTCTTGCAACCTTTGCTCCACAAAGAAATCTGACCCCAGAACAGATATTTTGGTCCATAGATGAAAATGACAGGAAAAAGGCTGAGACCTCAGTTCCAAAACCACTTTCAGCATTGACAGTGTATCCACCCAATACTCCTGTCAAGCTTGTCCCCAGAGTTCTTCCAACTAAAAGTCAAGTGAAGATTAATCTTTATGTACTCACACAACTTTTTTACGGAATTTGACAAAACTTGCAAAAAGAGAATCACCCCAACAGGTGTTACAGAAGGGGAAAGAGGTTTTGAGCAAACAAAAAGATGTTACCTCACTGAAGTTATTCCATTTTTCAAAACTCTTAAAGAACACTTTGCAGGAGTTCAAACGGCCCTCTTTAAAGAAGTTAAAGTAATGGAAGAAATTTTTGATCAAATGAATGATGAAGTGGACCAGAATACTGTAGACAAGCAATGTGCTGAAATTGTAAAGAAAAACCGTCCATTGAAAAATGAGAATCTGATTGCCAATTGTTTGTCGAATCAACTGTTGTATGATGTGGAAAAATCACGTTGTCTAGATCTTGAAGCTGAGATGTCTAAAGTTCATAATGAGTCAAACCATATTTCAAAACTTAAAAGGGAATACCTAAATTTGCAATTAAAGTATCAACATCTTCAGAAGTTTGTGATAATAACAATCCCCACTCACAAGAAGCTCCTGATTTTAACTCATTCTTTAAGATCAAGAATCTCGAACATCAGAGTTCAACGAAAAGACAAACGTGTTGAGTACTTGTAAGTTCTAGTCTTAAATGTGAATGAAATGAGTTGTGACCTTATAATGATAAAGATGTCATGATTTCTTGACAGAATGAGAGTTTAAGAGCAAAAATAGAACAGGTTAAGCAGCATTACAAGGGAAATGTTTGAGTGATTAAGTCACGCACATAGCACTATGAAAATACATCTTCCTTGTTAACACAGATTAAGGATCTTAAGGCTCAGTTAGAAGGCAATTTGAAAGTTGCCACTAGAAGTTCTGTCAAACCAAAAGTTCTTGCGCCTGGCATGTATGCCATTGATGTTAAACCCATCTGCATCCCCTTAAAAACAATAGGAGTGCTCTTTAACTATTATCAACCATCTTTAAGGAGAGTGTAAGAAAAGTTAGGGAGAATGTAGAGGAGTAGAGTAGTTAAACCACTGGATATGCACTATACTAGGATTGTCAATTACACTAAGCTATTCTCAAGAATTGCTAGCACTTTGATTGGCACTTGCCAAAAAATGTTTTCAATGAAAGAGAGAACAAGGCTCCCACTACCCTGTAACTAGGAAAAAGCAAGTAACTTTTAATGATTTTAAACCAGGAACATTCATCTAGTACATACAAGAAACACAAAAGTGCACCAGAAAGTTCAACAGACTATGTTTCCCATGATTCAATTTACGGAGTAAACAGTTTCATAAAGGAGCGGATCAAACGCATAGATGCAATACAAGAAAAAATTCAGGATCTGCCTTGCTAAGACTAATAATAAGAAGAAAGTGAAGATATCCTAGGACAAATAAGTTTAGTATGGACAAAGTGAAGGGTTGATTCTAGCATTAGCTCTAAGCGTGTTGTAATTAATTCGAATTCTGAATCTGTGTGCAAAACTTATAACAAATGTTTGAACCCTGCAAGTCATGAAATGTGTATTGTTAATATCTTGAATTCTGTGAATACTACCCCCACTGTTAAAATTATCTTGAATAAAGGGAAGCAGATCTGGAAACCAAAAGGCAAACTATATGAGAACAGTTTAAACAAGACCAAACAGGTTTGGAAAGCAACGGGCAAACTATTTGCCAATGTTGGTTATCAATGGATATCCACAGGAAAGAAAGTCGCCTTAGGAAAACTTAATTGTGGTTATCAATGGAGACCCACAGGAAAGAAATTTGCCTTAGGCGAACTGTGCCCTTTAACTAGGCTTTCTGTGCAATGTTCTATCATAACTGCTAATAACTAGGGTCCAACAAAAAGTGGGGTAACCGAAATTCCATACTCTCCACACTCGTTGTTTTCAAATTGCAGGTGTACAGGTTATCCTTTGGTATCTGGACTCAGGCTGTTCAAAACATATGACGAGGAATCGTTCAAAGCTCAAGAACTTTGTGGAAAAGTTCATTGGGACAGTCAGATTCGGGAATGATCACTTCAGAGCTATCATGGGTTATGGGGATTATGTTATTGGTGACAGTGTGATCTCCAGAGTATACTACGTGGAGGGACTTGGACACAATCTATTCTCTGTAGGGCAATTTTGTGATTTTGATCTTGAAGTAGCCTCTGAAAAGCATCTTGCTTTGTTCAGTGATATTAATGGTGCAGGACTTACTTACAATATGGGTTTTAGTCGTAGCATAAATTTGTACAAGATATCGATTGATGATATGATGAAGTCTTCTCCAATATGCTTGTTATCCAAAGCTTCCAAGTCCAAATCATGGCTGTGGCATTGTCGTTTAAACCATTTAAACTTCGGCATAATCAATGATCTTGCTCGAAAAGAACTGGTTAGAGGTCTACCAAGATTGAAATTTGAAAAAGATCATCTTTGCTCAGCCTGTCAACATGGAAAAAGCAAGAAGTTCTCCCATAAACCAAAATCTAAAAACACAAATATGGAAGTTATTCATACCCTTCACTTGGATCTATGGTGGTCAATGAGGTCTAGAGTTATTAATGGAAGATATACATTTTAGTCATTGTGGATGATATTCAAGATTCCACATGGGTAAGTTTTTGAGATCAAAGGATTGAAATACAGAGTTGTCATCAACTTTTAAGCAAAAATACAGGTTGGTCTCAACAAACAGTCAGATACATCGAACAGATATAGAACGGCATTCGTCAACCAAGTTATGTCTAATTCTTATGAGTGTGGCATAGTTCATCAAAATTCTGTTCCACGAGAACTCCTCAACAAAACGGCATTGTCGAAATAAGACGAAATGTACACGTATGGAAGCAGCACGTTACACTGCTGATATTCCAAAGCTACCAATGTTTCTTTGGGCTGAAGCTGTCGCTACTGCTTGTTACACCAGAATCGATCCCTCTTGATACTCGTCACACAAGGACCCTGATGAGCTTTACATGATAAGAAGCCTGATCTTACATTTCTCGAGTATTGGTGCACTGGCTATCCTATAAAGATAGGGAGAATCTAGGAAAAAATTTCAAGCCAAATGCTGACATTGGGATTTTGTTGGGATGACTCTAGCAGGAATAAGAAGGCTATAGAATCTACAACAAGAGAACTCATCGATTAATGGAAACAATTCAATGTCACATTCGATGAGATGCATCCGGCAATGGCTCCTGTACACATGAGTTCAGGACCCGAGCCTATCATTATGACCCCTGGGCAACTCAAATCAGGGCTCGCTCCAACCGACAAAGAGTTGGAGTTGTTATTTCAACCAATGTGTGAGAATAAGTTGAAGAACAATCTCGAGTCAATGAACCAGTACCTTCTGCTACTGTAGTTAACGCTTAAGTTGTTCCACCTGGTACATCTTTGTCTACAACAATTGCTCAAGACGCACCGTCTATAAGTTCTTCATCGTTAACATCCGATATGAATCATCCAGTCCGACATCAAGGTATTGCAGAAGAACCCACTCTCGAAGACTCCCTAATCACTCGCGATGTTTTACATCCTTCATTTAACCCTGTTACTGGAGAACCAGGTTCGGCACAGTCATCATCTGGGAATGTTAATTCAGTGGAACCCAACCAAGTTAATCAACCACCAGATCATCTCAGAAGATGGACCAAAGATCATCCTCTTGATAACATCGTTGGCAATCCCTCTCGTCCCGTATCTATGGTGTTTGAAGTTTTATATACCCAAAATATATATAAAATATAATACTTTAAAAGAGCAATTAAGAAAATTACCAAGTTACTCTCGATAAAGTTCACTCTCAAAAATATATATAATATAATATATAATATGTATATTTAACCGGGTAAGTATGATCACCCGGGTCG
>BQNB010085921.1:5235-28333 GCA_026074375.1 Tanacetum coccineum
ACCTAAAACTTGTTTTTAGGTTTTCTATTTATAGTGTCTGGAATTTGGTCGATACGCCGTATTGGTTGAGGTCAATACGACGTATTGGAAGTTTCTTGGAATAGGGAACACGTTTGATATCTTCCAGAATCTTCATATTCCATATCTTGGATACGGTGTATGATAAATACTAGATATGGCGTATAGGCCTTCGTGGTTTCTTGTGAAGTGTAGGCACAGATACGCCGTATCTTCCTTGATGGATACGACATATAGAATGTCAGAATAGTATTCTTCAGATTTCTTCGTTTAAGCTCATAATGCATGCCTTTTAGCTAATCTTCACAAAGTACTCCATAATTACTACAAATCTCAAATATAAACTATTAAGTAACAATTCTTGCAATATTTATATAAAATGGGTAGAAAACATGGTATAAATGAAATTATAAAAGTGACGTTATTTGATGTCATCAGATATCCCCACACTTGAATCCTACTTGTCCTCAAGTAGCCTTTATAAATTTATGAAATTATGTCCCTAAGGATTTTTTCATTTAAGCATTTATTCGTTTAATCACTAGTACACAACCAAACACCTCACGAAATAGGAAGATGAAAACACTTAAATTACTCGACTAATCTATGTGGTAATATGTAACTAATTCGCTCAATTGCTCGGTCGTGACGAGTATTCTATCATAAGCTTGGCAAGGATACACATATCCACCACTAAAGCTAAGGAGTAACAAGTTTATAAAGGTAAATTAGGTTTAAAGGTTTAAAGGGTTTGATCATTCTTTTTAGCCTCTACCCAATATCTAAAAAAGGTGACAAAGACCATACATACACATCCGTAAGAATGGAATAGACACATATACCTACATTCAAACCTTAACTCGAATAAGCTAGGATAGGACCGATAATCTTTCACCAAAAGTACCACACCAACAAGGGCGACAAACCACATATACACACCCATAACAATGTGATAGACATACATGATTGCATTCAATTCCCTCATTTGAGTTTAAACAGCGGTTAGGATAAAGAATGATATAGGGTATGGTTTAGGAAATGAAATAATTATTGTTAAATAAAAATTTACAAAACAAATAGACTAAGTCCAAAACAAATTAGGTACAAGTTAGTAGATACTTCCCCGACCGTTCCATGATAAAGATACAGAAATATATACACATATTTCTTGATCATAGATCAATGAAAACAACCCTAAGTTGGTGCTCCCGTAACATTCAACTTCCCAATCATCCATACTATACATACTTTTACAAAATCAAGTGGCGATATCTACCACTTAATATAAAACTATATATCGTTGATTTATAATACGTATCAATGAATAATCGATCCCTCAAACAATACCATCGGTTTAAGCTTTTAACGAACCGACTATCTTCATGATTTCCTCTCTTTTTTGCAGTAATTTTCTGAATTTTTTTGAATTTTTTTTATAAGCTACAAAACTCGGTGTAATTTAACCATCTTCACGATCATTCCGGATAATTTCTTCCATAATTCTTTGTACTTGTACTTGAATATACCAATAATAGTGAAAGTAGTAAAAATACATAAGTTTGACTGCTTTTTACATTTCCATTGCAATGTGCAATTTCCCAACCATACCAGAGATAGAAAAATGACACATGACACAGGAAATACTCACTTTACACTTTAAGCAACTAGCAACTGATAAATAGACTTAATCTAACAGGATAGGCTAAGGTGTAGAGGTGTAACGAAACAAATATTTGTTGGTGGAAGAAAAGAAAGGAATGGCTCAGCAGGTTTTTCTAGTGGAATCATACTCTAAAAATGAGAGTAAGCAAAAGGGTTATACGGGGTTAATTAACCGATGTGGCTAATTAATATCTCAAACACAAAAGGATTTTTTTGATGTAATCCTAGAAATTTACCAATTTAAACAAGTCACTCCAATTAAATCCATAATACTCTTTATTGTGGTCTCGAATAGATATACCAAGCCAAGTTCTAAAGTCTACAACATCACCTCCTAATTTTTTTTTTTTTTTTTTTTATAGGATTTAGGTAAATATTCAGAAACCAATAAGGCTGAATCCTCACAATATCTAATAAGGGTTTTGTGTGCAGGTTATGTAACTAGTAATTTCACAAAAGTATGCTCAATTTTTTTTAAATTTTAAGCATAATTTAAGCATATTAATGTGAAAAATATGACAAGTAGCGTTCTAATTCTCACCCCCACTCAAATTATACAACGCCCTCGTTGTATAAAAATAACAGTTAAAAACAGGAAATAAAAGAATTAGAACGAGAAACTCCCCTGATATTTGCTCGGTATGATTCTCTATGTTGAGTTTATGAGCAAGAATGTGTGTTGCGAATGCGTCTGGATTTCAGCATAACTACAACACACATAAGATTCCAGATTATAGATACTCCACCAACGTTGTCGATTTCTTTCCAGCGAGGTTCTGTGTAAAATGTAAGAAAACCATGCAATCCTATCTCGGGTATTCTATGGTTAATAAAAAATAAAAACACAAAAATTATACAGAAATTCGATACGTCGTATCCCAAAACAAGATATGCCATATTGAGACCTGTAAAAAGTATTTGAATACGGGTCAGTCTGCCAAATATGCCGTATCATATAGTGAATACGCCGTGTAGACAGAACTGACAATAATATTTTAAATGCAGGAAAATAAAAAGACTGATAATGTTCAGACATTCAATACGCCATATGATATGGAGCGGATATGCCGTATTGATGTCTGGGAAGACAGACTCGATAAAACAATTAAAAACTGTCCGGGTTGTCTCTCGGGAAGCACTTTTCTTTACAGCAAAGTCTTTAAGTTAGACTTTTCTTCAGGTTATTCTTATTCCGCCCTTGTCACCAACTATCCTTCGTCCATGCTATGAAATATTTCTTGGTAAGCGTGACATGCATCTTCATTGGTTCTACACAAATCAATATACTCATATTCCTTTACAGCAACATACTCTTCTTCTTGTCCAAATGAATACGTGATCATCACAAACCTTCTAATTTTGCAAACTGGCGGCTCTTGACGGGGGTTATCAAATAATTCACATCTTTCTTCATTTTTGTGTAGTTCATCCTCTTTTTGAATATCACTATTGTTGCTTGTTTTACCATTCCTAGTATCAAGATAAGGAGCATAGGGAGTATTGATGTTTACGTATGGTCCACGTATATGATCCCTCCAATTAGTAAATGGATAGCATTCATGATCGTTTATTATCCACCAACATTCTTGAAGCTTTATCAACGATTCATAATCGAGTTCGTGAAAGTTTCCAAAAGATCTTTTTAACCATGCGTAAAAATTTATCTCACTTTGAGTAGCATCTCCTCATGACTTTTCATAAATGGCTTTCTGCTTCAGGGCTTCTTCTTTCAAACTGCTATCAGTCAAATCATCGTACCATTCATAGTCTTGAAAGTATGTCATGTAACCAACTCGAACCATTCCCGGTAAGTCTCTACCATTACAAAATCCATCTTCATTTGAATTGCAGGTGGGCCATTTAGTTTCCCTGTTTTTGAAACAGAAAGGTTCACAAATATGATCACATATTTCATATGGTACTCCATTTTCAGACCATGGTTCATCAAATTCATTATTCAATTCGTTCTCATAATCTTTATAAGTCTTGGTTCTTCGAATATCATGAGTAAATAATTTTGTATCAACTGTAGTCAAATAAGTTGGTTTCGATCCTAAAGATTTCAGCGATTTTGTGCTCATCGTCATTATATTCGTCTTCAAGATCAGAAACTTTCTTGTTGCTTAGTACTACCTCATCGTCTCCTCTTATCCTATAAACCCATAATGCGTTCTTGGTGTGTCACACCCCGCCAAGGCGGAATCGCAAGGCATGATCAATAGGCATCATCACAACACAAGGCGTCAAAATAGAGAAAACTAAAAATGACATTTAATAAACTCCAAAATCAAAGCGTGTTATGACAACACCCAAAACAAAAATCCAACATATAATGCATGAAGAACAAAACATGACAAGTTAAATTGATAACCAAAACAGATAAATCATAGACTCTGCCTGCAAGCCTATGGTCCAACTAACTCCTCTTCCTAACTCTTCACATGTTTTGCTCACCTAAAAATGATGCTTAAAACGTCAACATAATTGTTGGTGAGAGTTATAGGTTTAAGACACACATATGACATCGCGATCAACAAAAAAACAATATTTACGAACATATATGCATGGCTATTCTATCACAAACCAAAATTCACAATTATCTGAGGTGGATCGTACCCCTCTGTCCCGTAATCTATCTCCGTGCAAGACTAACCCACTTGACTAGCTAAGTCCGTTTGGGTTCACACTAGGCCATGCCATTCTCACATGCACATGCCGTACCACAACTCATAACACATAGCAATTATATAGTTTGACACTTAAAAACACATATCACGGTTCATAATTCAAAAACAGTTTTGCATCATTTCCATCCCAAAATAAGTAAAAAGTGGGACTGTAAACTCACCTCGATGTAAAGCAAATCCAAACTCTTCAATTAACCTTGCAAAGAATCTAAACAAAATAACACACATATGTTACCATCGATTAGGTCACACACCTAAGTCGACGTAATAATCACAACGATGGATAATCTATATCCTATCTTAATTCAACTCTCTATATACTCCTCATACTTGCTAACCTCAAATTACCTCACAAACCTTACTTCTCAACTTTCTGTATTTTATCCCGTTTTTATAGTCATAAGATGACTCTAAATAAAATACTTAAACACCTAATTATTTCTTTTCCTTACATCCCATAGCTCCTTAATGAGTTGTGAACTTCTATAATTTTTTAGAAAAAATAATAACGAGTCTAACTATTTTATAAAAATCCAACATCACAAAGTGTCCATAATATGACCTGATTCAACTTTCAAAAAGTTTAGTTTGAGCATACACATTTAAACACTTAGGAAAATTCTACAAAAAATCCAGAAAATCATAAACATCATGAACATGCTACAGTAGCAAACCCATCAATTAAAAAGACGATTTGATATGGTTTTTGACCTTACAAACACAACTTAGAATCTGCCCTGAAAACTCAGTTTTGACAACGAATATTGTTTGATTAATTTGACTAACTTCCACTCACTTTTAATTCATAAAACCTATGGGGTTAGAAAGTAGACTCGTTTTATATAATTTTAGGCTCGATAAAATCAATAAAAGCTATCCGTATGACCGAGATATGACTCTCGTACGATGACCTAAAATTCTGCCCAGATTTCAGTTACGAATTTAACATGATAAACCCTAATCATTCACATCTAAACCCTAATTAAACCCTAAAAACGATTTTTAATGTTTAAAATCCATTAATTACATTATTAATTACAGAACTTAATCATAAATAAAAAACTCTAATCCATCCTCAATGATTGTTACATGATTAAAACTTAATTGAATTGAAAAAAGTTTAAGAAATCGATACCTTAAAGCTTAGAAATCAAAACCTTAAAATTTTTTGGGGTTTCTCTTGCTCTTGTGTTGTTCGTTCGGTCAAAAAAAAGAGAGAGAGAGAGAGAGAGAGATCAAAGAGATTTTTGTTTAGGTTATGATTTGTATTTATAATGCTTAAGAGATAATTACCAAAATTAGAGTTGTTGTCAAATTGGGATTCCTTTTTTTTCCTCCTCCCTTTGTTCGGCCGGCCCAACACACACACCCTTTTTTTATTTATTATTTACACAAAAACCCCTTTAATTTAGTTATTTTTATAAAAACCTTTACTTATTTTGCTAAACCTTGAACTTTCTAACTAGTTTTCAAACTAACCTTTATTTATAACTACTTCTAAAAATAGTAAGTATTCTAAAATCTATAAAACACTACACTAATATAATGTTAATATTAATTACATATACATAATATGTACACAGAATATTACGTATACGACATTTAAAACTACGCAAAGCCTTCAAATGATTTCATTTCCACAAGTACCATGATTCACCACTCATGTACTTCCATCTCATACACATATAAAACACATAAAACACTTAATGAAACACATAAACTGAATTATACAGGCTTCAACTAACCTGCTAAAATCTCAGTTGTCATAGTATCCCTTCCTTTAGGAAATCCCGTCCCGAGATTTAACTATTAGTCTCGACAATAGCATTCTCAAACAACTAGGGATACTTAGCCTTCATATGATCCTCACGTTCCCCGGTAAACTCTGGTCCACGTTTAGAATTCCATCGCACTTTCACAACAGGTATCATACTATGCTTAAGAGTTTTGACCTCATGGTCCATAATCTCTAAAGGCTTTTCTACAAAACGTAAGGTCTTATCTACCTTAATCTCATCCAACGACACATGCAAATTTGCATCAGCTAAACACTTCTTTAGGTTTGACACATGAAACGTGTCATGCACCCCACTCAATTTTTCAGGTAATCTCAACCTATATGCCACAAAACCAATCCTTTGGAGGATCTTAAAAGGTCATACAAATCTCGGAGCTAACTTTCTTTTCTTTCTAAACCGCACTACACCTTTCTAAGGTGAGACTTTCAACTTTACATGATCACCAACTTAAAACTCTAAAGGTTTTCTTCTATTATTTGCGTAGCTCTTCTGACGATCTCTAGCATCTGTTAAGCTATCACAAATCACAACACTTTATCCGCGTTTCTTCACCATCTCCGTCGCAATTTAATCTGCTATCTCCTATCTCAGCCCACAATACAGGCGACCTACACTTCCTTCCATACAACGCCTCAAAAGGAGCACAATGAATGCTCGAATGATAGCTATTGTTATAGGAAAATTCAGCCAACGGCAAATGAATATTCCAACTTCCACCAAAATCAATCACACACGCTCTCAACATATCCTCTAACGTTTGTATTGTACGCTCGCTTTGTCCATCCGTCTGAGGATGATAAGCCGTACTCATATCTAAACGCGTTCCCAACGCTTTTTGCATCGTTTGCCAAAACCTTGACGTAAAACGTCCATCCCTGTCAGAAATAATCGATGTTGGTACACCATGACGTGCAACAATCTCATCGATGTACAACCTTGCTAGCTTTTCCATACTATAATCCTCTCGTATTTCCAAGAAATGTGCCGATTTGGTCAACCTATCAACTATGACCCAAATCGCATCATGACCACTACTTGACCTTGGCAACTTTGTTATGAAGTCCATAGCTATTTTCTCCCACTTCCACTCAGGTATCTCAGGTTGTTGCAATAAACCTGACGGTCTTTGATGTTCAGCCTTCACCTTTGCGCATGTCAAACACTTGCTAACATAAATAGCAATCTCCTTTTTCATACCCGGCATTCCTTAGCAAAATGACCAAATTCCTTGCAGTTGAAACACTGTATCCCAGACTGCTTCACTACCGGGCTGCCTACAGTTTCCCTAGCCCCAACAATAGTTATTGTCCTCTGATTCCCAAACTGTCCAGTCTAATTGTCATTCTTGTATCTTAAAGTAGTATCCACATTCTTGTTTCTGGTGTTTAATGAAGTTCTGAGGTTGTTGTTGTTAGGTTTGTAGAGGTTCTTGAAATACTTTGCAATGAGTGCCATTTTTTTTGCATTTCCTTATCCTTCTGAGCTTGTTCAAGATCACTGTCTTCTTCAGAAGCTGACTCAGATGGAGGTGTGATTGGTGTGGCTATCTCTTTGCCTTTGTGTCTTGTAGTTGAATGAGATCTGGTTGAAAGTGATGCTTTTGATGTTGGTGCATATGATTTGTGAGACTTTGGTGTTTGATGATAAGGATCTTGATGTGGTTGAGCAGTAGCAACAAGTGCTAATGGGTTAGCATTCTTTGCTATTCGTTCAGCACAGATTTCATTAACTTCCTTTTAATATTGCTTTAGAATGCCAAAGAAATTGTGATATGAAACTTTATCCATCTTGTGCTGTTGCTTGACAATTGTTACAAACCTTGACCATTCTGGTTGAAGTTGTTGAAGAAATTAAACATTGACTTGCATCGTATCGACAGTTAAGTTGTTTCTGATCATTTCATTCATCAGCTTGTAAAACTGGGAGTAGTATGACTCTATTGATTCTCCATCGTGAGAGGTAAATTTTCCAAATTCCCAAAATAAGTTAGTCTTGACATCTTGGATGTTGAGTGATTCACCTTGTTGTAACCTTTTAATAGCTTCCTACATTTCATGAGCTGTCAGGGATGCATCAACAGTTGAGTATATTTCATCTCCAATTCCAATCAATATCAAGTGAATCGCTTCCTTTTCTGATTCAAAATGAGCTTTGTTTTTAGGAGACATGTTCAGAATTGTCTCAACTGTTGTTTGTTCAGGAACTGCTGGAGAATTATCCATTGCAGGTACAGCTGGAATTATGATAGTAGAAGGAGTGTAAGGACCTTCGAGAATGAATTTCCTTAAGGCATCACAATTTGGTCTTGTATCAATGTATCGTAAGAAACGTGATCGCCATTGTGCATATCGTCCTGTTGTAAGCATTGGTAGACGACCCCTTGAACCAGCTGCCATGATGTTGTTATGTATTTGACTGTCAGTTGTGGAAGTTACAATTGGAGTTGTCATGATGAATGGTTGTTGAATTATGAAGTGAAAATGATTAAAGGATCTTAAGTAGATGTGATGTGATTAGAGTTGTGGTAAAATAAATACAATTAACGTCCACGTGATTTTACAAGTCTATGATTAAAACCGAGAAAAGAATTGAGTCTTTCGCGGGAATTTACAAAATCAATAGAAAACCGTGAATTTAAATTGATCTAGATTAAGGTTTGTTTATTGTAAAGTAATTGTCTCTTAAGTCCTTGTTGATGATTGTGGTTCGAGTTTGCCAAAGTCTGAAGCGGCAAACCTCTACGAAAATGGTCAAGTCTCTAGGGAATTATGACAAATTTCTAACGAGTTTTAAAATCAGCAGAGTAACGTTTAGTAATTAGCTTAGATAAGGTTTTTAATTTGTCCCTGTCACAACTTGCTAATACAACTCGTTAAAATGAATGACAAGTCGCTAGATGAAAGTCTCTGTCAACTCGCTACTTTGGAAAAATTTAGGCAGCGTCGCTACATTGTGGATAAAATTTAGGCAGCTTAAACTTTTGACTTTGACCGTTGGAAATTTTCTTTAAATGAACCTGCGAACTCGCTACTAGAAAACTTCTCTACTGCTGAGTAACTCTCAACTTACTTATAAACGCCACTTCTGATAACTCTCTACTCTGATAACTCTTTACTTCTAGTAACTCTCTGCTAATGATAACTCTCTACTCTAATAACTCTCTAAAGATGTCACTTTCAAAAGTACACGAGTCGCTTTCGTACATGTTGTACCTATTTGGATTATAGCAAACAAACAAAAAGAAGTTTGACTGATCTTAACTTTCTACCATGAACACAAGACAACTCTCTAGTATGAAAAGTTTAAGAAACTTTCGAATAAGCTCAAAGACCACAATAAGCTGTCGATATAAGCTGACTGAATTCAAAATAAGATACTTTGGCACGTTTAGAACACAAAAGTACACGCCTTTTTCGAATCTAACCACAAACAAAGCCACAAATCTTGAAAAAAAAATTCAAAATTTTCGAACAAAAAAAAAGTATGTTTGATTCTTGAAAAGGAACGTTTAAGCTATGAATAAGCTAGGAAGCTTGAGCTTAACACCACCTAAGAACCAATAAGACAAAACTTAAACAAGTCGTGTGCTTTTGTCTCAAATAAGCCACGAATTGTTTTTAATTTTGAGCTTATTACCACAAAACAACCACTAATCTACCCGAGGCTCTTGATACCAAATGTCAGAAACCCGATAATCACTTCACTTCATTACTTAGAATACGGATTAAACAAGAAAAATAGGAAGAAACTAGGAAGAATTGTAGAATGGTTTAGAACATCTCCCTCCTCTATCGCCCAACATTCCCAAATACCATCAACTGCAATATCATCTCCACCCCAACCCCCCCCCAAAACCAAGTAGTGCCACATGAAACACTCCCCCTCGCCCCAACCAACATTCTATACGGGCTGTAGGGCTTTGACATGGACTAGGCTTGGGATTTGCTTGGGCTTAAACCCGCAACACATACAATATTAGCTTACTAAACAAGCCTGATTTCTTTTCTAGCCTATTACAATCTTACATAATTGAATAACGGAGACCTAATATTCTTAATGTACGAACTTCCTTGTTCGACTCAATATTTCAAGGCTAACAGTTGTTATTCTAGTTATTCAAGTTTTACATTTATATTTTGCCGACATTACCTAAAACAACACTTTAACGGGCAGTGTACCATATCGAATGTATTTTTGTTGGTAAGTAGGGTGTCGATCACTAACAGCGAGGTTATAATATTTTATTCTATCAATATTTTGGTTAACTAATCTAGGTTATTTTAAACTATGTTAAACCTATGCTAAACCTAATTCTAAAGGATAAAGGGGGTTTTCAGCCTCAGAGACTGGCACAGGTTTTGCGGTGACTTAGATCAATTTAAAACACAATAACACACACAAGCAGACAAATAAAAGATAGAAGAGCAATCTAGCCAAATATAAGAAAACTATACTAGCCATGATTAATCCAATTAAAATGTTGGTTTGTTTATTTAGTGCAATGAGTGCTTATCTGGAGGCGGCATATCATTCCAAGATTTAGGCGGTACTTCTTCCTAAAACCTAGACATGTAGAATTCTGTCATAATAAAACGCATCTGCATAAAGCATCCTATTTGCTGATTATAATCTATCTTAGGTTATTATTAACGGTGTTCTTACTAAAGCCTAGCTCATGGAGACTTTACTCACTTACTGCTTAACAACGATTTATATTCTGGTAGTTCACTGACCAAGTCCTTACCGATGGAACCAGAACATACTCGTTGATCCCAGGGTTACATGTTGGTCCAACTAAGCTCACATAAACCATTAGTAAATATAGGGCATTATTTATGATCCTATTGATTTAGATAAATAAATCACTATATGGAGAGCTATCCTGGCATCTAGCTTACTTGGTCTGTATCACTAGATCCAGTTGAATGATAAGTCGCATACAAACGCACATAAACAAGTATGAATTGATAAACATAAACAAGCAATCAATGATAAATTAAGCAATATATATAAACAAACTAAACATTTAAATCTTCATAGACATGGCTAATACCCAAGGGTATTAGCCCTTAATCATTGTAAGCAATACAAAAGTAATAATTCAACCAAGGTAAACTAACTGAGTTAAATGAATGATACCAAAAATCAAACGATTACTAAATTATAGGAGATTACAAGGTGTTTCCTATGGAATTAATAGCTTTGCTTGACCTCTACTGCTTTTCTTGTCTTCTGAAAATCAATTTTTATGGTTATGGTATCGAAAATATGATCAAGCACACCAAAAACTCATTTTTAGGTTTTCTATTTATAGTGTCAGGAATTTGATCGATACGGCGTATTGATTGAGATCAATATGGCGTATTGAGAGTTTTCTTGGAGTAGGGACCACGTTCGTTATCTTCCAGAATCTTCGTACATAATAAGTCTTGGATATGGCGTATAGGGACTCTGGATATGGCATATAGGTCTTCCTGGTTTCTTGTGAAGTGCAGGCACATATACGCCATATCTTCCTTGATGGATACAGCGTATTGGATGTCAGAACAATATTCTTTAGATTTCTTCGTTTAAGCTCCACAATGCGTGCCTTTTAGCTAATCTTCACAAAGTACTCCATAATTACTGTAATTCTCAAATATAAACTATTAAGTAACAATTCTTGCAATAATTATATCAAATGGGTTAGAAATATGGGATAAATGACGCTATAAAAGTAACGTTATTTGATGTCATCAAATATCCCCCCACTTGAATCCTACTTGTCCTCAATAGCCTTTAGAAATTTATGAAAATGTATCCCTCAGGATTTTTCCGTTAAGCATTTATTCGATTAATTACTAGTACTCAACCAAACACCTTACGAAATAGAAAGATGAAAACACTCAAATCAATCAACTAATCTATGTGGTAACATATAACTAATTCGCTCAATTGCTCGGTCGTGAAGAGTATTCTATCATAAGCTTGGCAAGGATACACATATCCACCACTAAAGCTAAGGAGTAACAAGTTTATAAAGGTAAATTAGGTTTAAAGGTTTAAAGGGTTTGATCATTCTTTTTAGCCTCTACCCAATATCTAAAAAAGGTGACAAAGACCATACATACACATCCGTAAGAATGGAATAGACACATATACCTACATTCAAACCTTAACTCGAATAAGCTAGGATAGGACCGATAATCTTTCACCAAAAGTACCACACCAACAAGGGCGACAAACCACAATCACACACCCATAACAATGTGATAGACATACATGATTGCATTCAATTCCCTCATTTGAGTTTAAACAGCGGTTAGGATAAAGAATGATATAGGGTATGGTTTAGGAAATGAAATAATTATTGTTAAATAAAAATTTACAAAACAAATAGACTAAGTCCAAAACAAATTAGGTACAAGTTAGTAGATACTTCCCGCCGTTCATGATAAGATACAGGAAATATCTACAATTTATTTCTTGATCATTAGATCAATGTAAAACAAAAACCCTAAGTTTGGTGCTCCCGTAACATTCACTTCACAATCATCCATACCTATTACATAACTTTTACATAATTACAAGTGGCGTTTCTACCCACTTATATAAAATATAATCGTTGGATTTAATAATACGTATTCAATGAATAATCGATACCTTCAATACATTAACATCGGTTTAAGCTTTTAATCGAACCGACTATCTTCATGATTTCCTCTCTTTTTTGCAGTAATTTTCTGAATTTTTTTGAATTTTTTTTATAAGCTACAAAACTCGGTGTAAATTAACCATCTTCACGATCATTCCGGATAATTTCTTCCATAATTCTTTGTACTTGTACTTGAATATACCAATAATAGTGAAAGTAGTAAAAATACATAAGTTTGACTGCTTTTTACATTTCCATTGCAATGTGCAATTTCCCAACCATACCAGAGATAGAAAAATGACTAATGACACAGGATATACTCTCTTTATCTCTTTAAGCAACTAGCAACTGATAAATAGACTTAATCTAACAGGATAGGCTAAGGTGTAGAGGTGTAACGAAACAAATATTTGTTGGTGGAAGAAAAGAAAGGAATGGCTCAGCAGGTTTTTCTAGTGGAATCATACTCTAAAAATGAGAGTAAGCAAAAGGGTTATACGGGGTTAATTAACCGATGTGGCTAATTAATTTTCTCTATCACAAATGGGATTTTTTTTGATGTTAATCCTAGAATCTTACCATTTTATAAAAGTAACTCTCCAATTTTTAATCCAATAATACTCTTATTGTTGGTCGTCGATTAGAGCCTACAAGCCAAGTTCTTGGGCTCTAATGTCTAGAAACATCACCGGCACACTCATATTTTTGTGGAATTTGGGTAAATATTTGGAAACGGATAAGGCTGAATCCTTACAATATCTAATAAGGGTTATGTGTGCACGTTATGAAACTAGAAATATCACAAAAGTATGCTTGAAAATTTTAAATTTTAAGCATAATTTAAGCATTTTATTGTGAAAATAAGACAAGTAGCGTTCTAATTCTCATCCTCCCACTTCAATTATACAGCGTCGTCGTTGTATATAAATAACATTAAAACGGGAATTAAAAGAATTAGAACGAGAAACTCTCCTGATATTTGCTCGGTATGATTCTTCAAGTTAATTGTATGAGCAAGAATTACAGATTGTAGATACTTCACCAAATTTGTCGATTTCCTTCCAGTGAGGTCCTGTGCAAAATATAGGAAAACCATGCAATCCTATCTCGGGTATCTAAGGTTAATAAATAAAAATAAAAACACAAACTGTACAGGTAGTCAATACGCCGTATCCATGGGGTTTGGATACGCCGTATAGATAGTTTGGGATGACAGACTCGATAAGAAAATTAAAAATACATTACGGGTTGTCTCCCGACAAGCACTTTTGTTTACAAAAAAGTCTTTAAGTTAGACTTGCCCCAATTTAATCCCATCCTTATAAAACAATTTGGGGTCGAACGAGATGCCAAACGGCACATATAAATTCTTGATAAGATTAAATAGCATCTCGTTGTTAAGATAATTCCAAGTCACGATATTAACATTAAATTCCTTGATAAATTTTTTAGTAGTGAAAATTTTACTAATTGTATCATGATTTGTTTCAAAAAGCTTATTTGACCTTTGTGCATCGATTTTTATTACATTAGGTAATGGTTAAATAGATAGATCCCTCGAAGAGTGTTCAATATCGATTTTATCATTGTCGTTGTCCTTATCCGATAACTCATCAGGATAAATTACGTTAAAAGGAAATAGATCATTAAAGTATATAACGTTTCCTCTTCATCACATTCGGACAATGATGTTTCATTTTTCAAATTAAATTCATCGATATGTTGAGGACTTCAGTAGGTTCAGGTAAGAAATCTAATTTAGACGTTAAAGCATCATTATAGGCAATCCCTGGGAACTCTTTCTCAAAATCTTTAAAGTAGTCGAAATAATTAACATGACTGACCGTAGGTTCCGATGACGGAAACGAAGGCATATTAACTTTATCATTATCATTTTCCGAATCCGTTTTCAAATCGTCGAAAGAAATTATTTTATAGAAAAATGAATTTTTGTCATAAACTACCGTGTAATCTTCATCGTCGGATTCGTCAAACGATATTCTAAAGTCAATTTGATTGTCGTTAAGAGGACTTACCATGGGTTCACAGGAGAGCGCTACTTCAGATGTTAACGTGTCATTAAAAACTATAGCTAGGAATTCAGTTTCAACAGATCTGAGGTCATGAACATCTTCATCATACCAGATCTTACCATACATAGCAGTTTCCCAGTTATACACCTTACCATGCCAATGAGCTTTTTCTTCCTCAAGCCTGATGTACTCTTTCATGGTAATGTTGGGGTCGTCTATTTTAACCTGTAATAAATTTGCTAGGAAAGAAACGGTGAAATAGACTAATACACCGTATTCAGTGAACTGAATATGTCGTATTAATGATAGAGTCGAATACTTTGTATTGGTTTTGAAAAAAAATTATACGCCGTATCCAAGAAGATGACTACGTCGTATTGAGTATGCGACTCAGAAAGTTACAACGAACTGTAACAATGCAGAAAACACACCAACACATAAATATGCAAAAATAGACAATGCAAAAAATCAAGCACATAAAACAAATACATAAATATGCAAATTAATCTAAGCTACACTAAACTAAAAATACTAACAAAATAAGAATTAAACAACTTCACTCCCCGGTAGTGGCGCCAAAAACTTGATGTGTCGTCGTGTAGGTTGTTATTTTAGTTATTCAAGTTTTACATTTATATTTTGTCAACATTACCTAAAACAACACTTTAACGGGCAGTGTACTCGATCGGATATAGTTTCGTTGGTAAGTATGGTGTCGATCACTAAGAGCGAGGTTATAATCTTTTATTCTATCAATATTTTGGTTAACTAATCTTGGTTAGTTTAAACTATGTTAATTTTATTCTAAGTTAAACCTATGCTAAATCTAATTCTAATGGATAAAGGGGGGTTTTGAGCCTGAGAGACTGGCGTAGGTTTTGCGGTGACTTAGATCAATTTAAAACACAATAACACACACTAGCAGAAAAATAAAAGGTAGAAGAGCGGTCTAGCCAAATATAAGAAAACTATACTAGCCATGATTAATCTAATTAAAACAATGGTTTGTTTATTTAGTGCAATGAGTGCTTATCTCAAGGCGGCATATGATTCCAAGATTTAGGCGGTACTTCTTCCTAAAACCTAGACATGTAGAATTCTGTCACAATTAAGCGCATCCGTATAAAGCATCATATTTGCTGACTATAATTTATCTTAGGTGATTAGTAATGGTGTTCTTACTAAACCCTATCTCATGGAGACTTTACCTACTTATTACTTAACATCGATTTATATTCTAGTAGTTCACTGACCAAGTCTTTACCGATAGAACCAGAATGTACTCGTTGATCCCAGGGTCTCCTGCTGGTCCAACTAAGCTCACATAAACCATTAGTAAAGATAGGACATTATTTGTGATCCTATTGATCTAGAACCCTGTGTTATATTATAGGACTTTACCACATATTGGTATCAAGCATAATGCGGATGATTAGATCTCGCGTGTATGTGCGATATCTTGCTTGATTTAGATCGGAAAAGTGTACTTTAAAGACACTAGCTCGTTTTTTGAAGGATCTTCGTATTTTTGCTGTTTGTTATGATATAAGTTTGGGTGTTTCTATTGCTATTACTATGTGGTACTGTGTTGTGCAAAAGAAATCAGACATAATCGTTCTAACGGGTGATTTTTAGGTGATTTTGGTGATATAAGTCAGTTGTTCTTCGTGGAGAGTTGACTGAATTTTCTACGGCGGTTTGTGAAAATTATTATTTTATTATGTAGGTTACCATAACCCATTGACTCACGGCGGGTTGCTTAGGTGGCGAGTTGCTCAAGCGGCGAGTGTTACTATGAAGCGGGTTTGATTTCCAGCGGTTGAGACAGGTGGGCGAGTTGCTCATAGAGGTCGAGTTGTTATAAGGCAGCGGTTTGCTTACCAGCGGTTGGAAAAGGTTATCTGCGGGGTTGAATATTTAATTGCTAATATCTTGAGGAATCTGGCGGTTTGAAAACTCAACGGCGGTTTGATAAAAACATTCTTCGCGGCGGGATGCTTGGCAGCGGTTGTGTTCGGCGTGTTGCACTATAATTAAACCAGCGAGTTGCCCTTAAATCTTACCGCGGCGGGTTGCTTGCAGGTGTTGTGTTCGGCGAGTTGCCCATAAAATTCAACCAGCGAGTTGCCTATATTTCTTTGCAGCGGTTTGGTAGCCTATGGCGGCGAGTTGAGATTCTGTCTTTGAAATTGAAATATTTCATACTCGGGAATTTAATATCACTATATACAATACGATTACGGTAACTCTCTCCAACTTTTAACGTAACACTCACTAATCATGATCGATCATAACATATCATATCTAATAATACAGATGTCATAGATGCAAGAAGAATCCGTGTGTCGGTTCTGATAAACGCCAACCAATGCTTGATAGGAACAGGGGACTTTGAAATCTTGGCAACAACGTATTATTGTCTGTACTGTCTAGGAAAGGAATATGGAGAGAATATTATGAAGTCCATTAAAGAAGGGACCATTTCAGATGGGAACTGGTCTCAGATGTTACGTATGAGGATTGAGGGTGCAATTAAGCAAGGCCCAGTACGGATAGAGTCCTTAACGACCTTTCAGCTGAAGCAAACAGGAACAGGTATAAACGCTGACATCCGTGCGAACAATAATCCTACTTCAGGGTATAACTAAAGGACATCTAACTCATATCAATAACTATTATGACGGGCCAAAGACTTTGGGAAGAATGTGAGTGATTCTGGAGGTGTATGAGTAACAAAGGATGACAGGGAATCTCAGTTATACGATGAATTTGAACACTTCTGTCAAATCAAAGGAGAAACCATTCAAGGATACTACGTTAGGTTTACGAAGCTCATTAATGACATGAGAAACATCAAGATGACCATGTCTAGGATGTAGCTTAACTCAATGTTTGTGCCTCAACAAACATGTTGCCTATGTGGAGTAGATTCATAACGGAAGTACAAAACTTAAAACAGAGGTTTGAAAGAGTCAAACTGTGATCAGTTGTATGCCTACTTAAAGCAACATGAGGTGCATGCTAATGAGAACAGAATTATGATGGAAAGGTTCTGTCAACCAAATAATGATCCTTTGGCACTAGTGTCGGACGCCTCAGTTCAGCAGTATCCAACACAATCATCCAAGTCTCCTCAATCTCAAAGAACATATCCTTATGACAACTTTAATATGAACTCAGAAAGTCTTCAACAGTAAAATTGATTGAATGTTTATCCACTAACTTTCTTCTCACTCATTCGTTCAAATCACATCTTCCTCAAACAAACAATTCCAACTTTAGAGCGTGTTAATGCAAGGAACAAAGCTATGGTTTCAGGACGGTGAAAAGTTGTGGTTCAAGTTGTCCGTGGAAGATACAATGACGAATAATCAAGGAAGACCATTTTAAAGAAACAATGCAAGAGAAATGGTGTAGTGGTATGTAGGAGGATAGAAACAGAGGAGCATTATGTATTCCTAGTCAAGCGAAACCCATCAAGTGTAACATCTGTAATGGAGGACTAGGGACACATAGCTCGAGAATGTCCAAGGCCAAAGCGAATTCAAGAATCAGACGACTCAAGGGACAAGATGCTTCTAATGCAAGCACAGGGAGTGGTGCAGTTATGGATGAAGAAACTTGTCGTTGTTTATTGCAGGAGAACAGGTTTCAATACGTAGATGATATGTGGATGACTCACTCGAGATTATTTCGGCACCTCAAGGGGGACTGTTTTTGAAGATGATGAAAGTGATGCATTCGACTCTGATGTTGACGAGGGCTCCCATCACACAGAACTTGTTCATGACTAATACTTACATCGGAAGATATAATCTACGATGAGCCGTGACATCATATGACTCAATAATCACTTGCTGAGGTACATGATCATGATATATCTTTGTAAATAATTTTAGATGAGTATCATGAAGTACACGAGTTGCAACGATGAAACAACACAACTATGTTTTGACTCCGTTCGCCTGACTATACGAGTAATTAGTCAATACTATTCTCGTATGATCCAGTATATGGAAGACAACGAAGTCTGTTGTTCAAAGACGTTGTATCACTTTTGTACCATGATATGATGCATTGATGTCAATTCTGATGAATTGAATGAACAGGGTGTACAAATTAGATTAGCAAATAAGCCAAAACAAGGTAGTTAATGACTCAGTGACCTCTGAACTTGCGAGTTATTAGGAAATGGTGGGTGTATGAAAAATCGAGGGAAAGTTTGAATTAACTGATAGAGAACGAAAAATTGTGAACAAATGGAATTTTTATCTCAGACCGAATAGAAAGGAAACCGTCGTTAATATCTGAAACTTCATTCAGCACAAATACTCCTTGTTCTTCCGTTGACCATTATAAGTCAAAGACAGAAGAAGTAACACTCTTGAAAAAGGATTTTAAACAAAAGGAAGACAAATTCCTTGAAGAATTTTTAGACATAAAGAAGCTAAAAGATAAGATTGAAGATAGATTATACAAACAGGATCAGTCTGTTCAAACAGTTCACATGTTGTGTAAACCAAAATCATTTTATGATGAAAAGCACAAGGTAGCAATAGGCTACAAAAATCCCTTATGTCTCGCTCGTGCAAAGCAAGCTCAGTCTGCTCTGTATAATGGTCATGTACTTGTCACTACCAATCATACACCCACTGTCATACATGACTCAGAGGATACGCTTGAGTTAGCTGAGATAACTAGGAATAGAATGCTGTTGAAAATGCAAAGCCCTCTATGTATGGAAAACAAAGTTAGGATTGCCCCCCCCCCCCCCGATTACTCGAAAGAAAACTTTCTTGCAACCTTTGCTCCCCAAAGAAATCTGACCCCAGAAATATATTTTAGTACATAGATACAACAACAGGAAACAATGGCTGAGATCCTTGAGCCTCCAAAACCAATTTCTGCAGTGATGTGTATCCACCCAATACTTCCTGTCAAGTTGTCCCAGAATTCTTCCAACTAAAATTCCAAGTGATAGATTATCTTTATGTACTCACACAACTTTTTTACGGAATATGACAAAACTTGCAAAACTAGGAATCACTACCAATCAGGTATTACAGAAGGGGAAAGAGGTTAGAGCAATCAAAGATGTTACCTCACTGAGTTATGCCATTTTTCAAAACCTCTTATAGAACACTTTGTTGGAGTTCAAACAGCCCTCTTTAAAGAAGTTAAGAAATGAAAGAAATTTTTGAATCAAAGGGAATAACGAAGTGAGACAAGAATAATGTAGAACAAGCAATGTGCTGAAATTGAAAAGAATAAACCTTCTCATTGAACAATGTGATCTGATTGTTCAATTGTTTGTTACGACTACAACTGCTGTATGATGTGGAAAATTAAGTTGTCTAGATCTTGTAGCTTATAAACATGTCTAAAGTTAATGATGAGTCAAAAATTATTTAAAACTTGAAGGAATACCGAAATTTGCAATTTTAACAGGATCAACATTCTTCAAGAAAATTTTGATAATAAAATTTCTCCAAGGGCATCACTAGGAAGCTCCTGCTTTTTACTCATTCTTTAAGTTCAAGAATCTGGAACATCAGATCAAGAAAAGGACAACTAATTAGAAAACTTGAAAAGTTCTAGTCGCTAATGTGAATGACAGAAGTTGGTGACGCATATAATGCTAAGATGTCACTCTTGCTCTCATTGAACAAAATTGATTGCGTTAGAATAGAACTAGAAAAGGTCAAAACAAATTACATGTAATTGTTTGACTCATTAAGATTGGCATGCTCACACAAGTGAAAAGACATCTACGATGTTAAATGAAATTGAGAGTCTAAAAGCTCAATTGCGAAGCAAAGAGCCTTGTTTCACTAGTGACTATGTCAAACCAAAAGTTCTTGCTCCTGGCATGTATTGCCTTGACCGTTAACCTCTTCCATCATCCCCTTAAGAAACAATAGGAGTGCTCTATTTAAACTATATCAGGCCATCTGAAGGAGACATGTTGAAACGGTTAGGGAGATTGTAGAGGAAGCGAGAGTAGTTTTAACCACTAGATATTCACTTAACTATGCTTGAAATACACTAAGATATCTATAGGAATTATTTGATTTTGTGATTGGCACTTGCCCTAAAAGTTTCGGTGAAGAGTGAACAAGGCTCCCTCTACCCCTGTTTATAGGAAAAGCAAGTTCATGTTTAGGGATAAACCAGGAACTTCATCTCGCAACACACATAAACATAAAGTGCACCAGAGAGTTCAACTGACTAATATCCCTGTGCTTCCCTCTACAGGAGTAAACGATTCCACTGAAGCAAGCGGGTCAAAGCCTAGAAGCAATACAAAGAAAAATAGGATCCTGCCTGCTAAGAAGGAGAATAAGAAGGAAGTAGAAGTACGCCTTAGGACAAATAAGTCAGTTTGGACAAAAGTGAATCGGGTTGATTCTAGCATTAGCTCTAAGCGTGTTGTCCCCACCGTTAGAATTGTCTTGAATAAAGAGAAACAGATCTGGAAACCAAAAGGCAAACTGTCTGATAACAGTTTAAACAAGACCAAACAGATCTGGAAACCAAAAAGCAAACTGTCTGATAACAGTTTGAACAAGACCAAGCAGATCTGGAAACCAAAAGGCAAACTGTCTGATAACAGTTTGTCCAAGACCCAGCGGGTTTGGAAAGCTACGGGAAAACTATTTGCAGATATTGGTTATCAATGGAGACCCACAGGAAAGAAACTCACCTTAGGAAAACTTGATTGTGGTTCTCAATGGAGACCCACAGGAAAGAAATTTGCCTTAGGGGAAATATGCCAGTTTACTAAGCTTTCTGTGAAATGTTCTACTCTATCTGCTAACCAACAGGTCCCCAACAAAAATTGGGGAACCGAAATTCCAAACTCTCCAAACTCGACTGTTTTCAAATGCAGGTCGTACAGGTCATGCTTTGGTATCTGGACTCAGGCTGCTCAAAACATATGACGGGGAATCGTTCAAAGCTCATGAATTTTGTGGAAAAGTTCATCGGGTCAGTCAGATTCGGGAATGATCACTTAGGAGCTATCATGGGTTATGGAGATTATGTTATGGGTGACAGTGTGATCTCAAGAGTATACTACGTGGAGGGACTTGGATACAATCTATTCTCTGTAGGGCAATTTTGTGAGCTTGCATGATAAGAAACCTGATCTTACATTCTTCCGAGTATTTGGTGCTCTGTGCTATCCTACAAATGATAGCGAAAATCTAGGAAAATTTCAAGCCAAAGCTGACATTGGGATTTTCGTTGGGTATGCTCCTAGCAGGAAGGGCTATAGAATCTACAACAAGAGAACTCGTCGATTAATGGAAACAATTCACGTCACATTCGATGAGATGCATCAGTCGATGGCTCCTGTACGCATGAGTTCAGGACCCGAGCCTTTCATCATGACCCCTGGACAACTCAAATCAGGGCTCGCTCCAACCGATAAAGAGCTGGAGATGTTATTTCAACCAATGTTTGATGAATACCTTGAACAGTCTCGAGTCAATGAACCAGTACCTTCTACTACTGAAGTTAACGCTCAAGTTGCTCTTTGATGTAACAACGTCCAGCACTCTCGATCAAAACACATCGACATACGTCACCATTTCATCCGAGAGCAAGTGGAAAATAGAGTGGTTGAACTCTACTTCGTGGAAATGAATTATCAACTTGCAAACATTCTCACAAAAGCATTACCAAGAGAACGGTTCAGATTTATTCTTCTACGCCTAGGCATGAAGAGTTTGACCCCTGAAACTCTCAGACGCCTTCAAAAAGGAGAAGATGAGTAAACGAAGTACCTTCGTGTATCCTTGGTACATATGTTATAAAAAAATATAAAAAAAGGCTTAGTAAATATTTTAAGTCATTTGGAATTACTAAATGGTTTGCAATTACTTCAGATTGCAACCCGTGTCGCTGTCGGGGCATGGATTACTTAAAATCCATACATTATGGGTGTGCGCGTAAATTTTACATCTCAATCAACGACTGCAGCTCTTTCAATAGAAAACGGGTCGTTGTTTGATGGGGAGAGTGAATTTTAGAAGTTGAAAATTTACCTTATCACACTCGTGTCTATTAGAAGTGATTGGGAGGATCTTCCATGGCTGTTTAGGAGTGCTGAAAATTTGGTTAGTAAATAAACCACCTAAGTTAAAATCTGTTAAGATAATGTTTTTGTATTCTAATCGGTTAGTTGATAAGTGTAAAATACACATATCCGTTAACACCAAAAATGACCCTAAATGACCCAAAACAGACTAAAAATGGCAAAGA
>BQNB010085922.1:0-28333 GCA_026074375.1 Tanacetum coccineum
TGAAGTCAGCGTAAAAATAAGGGCGCGCAGTTTGCACATTCCTTCGGTTATCCCCGTGTGAATTGTGTCTTCCATCTCCATTAGTAGAGTTTCGCAAAAGGGCTTGATCAATCATAGCTTGGATGGATTCTAGAGTCATGTTGTTTGGGTTAGTGTTGTTAGGAGTAGTATTCGGTCCTCGTCTTGTCGCAGGGGCCATGATTGGTTTACAACACAAGAGACAAAACTTGAGGTCATAATTATGACAGAATATAATAATGTATAGATGAGATAACAACACAAGAGAGGTACATCTCATTTCATTCATAACTTTGAAAATTTTACATGAAATAGTTGTCAGATTACACATAATACGATACAAAAGATCTAAGGCTATGTTAGCGGGGGAAACCCCTAATACTTAACATGCCTGTACAATGACCTAGCAAGATAAAATAGCATAAATCACTAGATGTGACTGTCAGCATCCCTAGAAGCATCCTGGTGATCTGGAATCCCAGCCTCTGGTCCTGGCTGTCTAGCTCTCCTCAGCTACCCTCACAGTGCTAACAACTCGGTCTGCATGTCACTCATCTCTTGCCTCATGTCTCTAATGACTCGGAGAGTCTCTGCCATCTGGTCCTGACGTCTACGGTTAGTCTCTCGAAATGCTGCTAACTCAGTCTGCTGCATATGAAAACGAGTCTCGTGTAGAGTCTTGTGTACCTGATGTTGTGTCTGAATGAGAGTACCCTGTAGCTGTAGCTGTGTCTGATGTGCCTGGAGGTGGGTCTCGTGTGCATAAACCTGATCACGGTAGGTCTGAAGCTCCTGATGGGTCGCCTGACTCAATCTTATCGAGTGAGCCCAAGCCTCTCGAGAAGCATAGGCCTCCTCCTCCACCATCCATACTGTCTCCTGGAGGGTCATTCTATCCCCCATAAGTAAGTCGACCCGCTGCGAGTCCATATCGACTCATTGTGATATACGAGACCTACTATCCTGAGCATCCTCTAGTAAGGCATACAAGTCCTGTGTATCATGCTCATGGAGCTCAGCAAGCTCTGTAACTCTAGTATTGACCTCTCCCACGGTCATAGGTGCTATCTCATGAACTGCCTCTGCCGGATCTACCCAAGTATCCCTAATACCGTACCCAACATCTCTAATCCCCTGTCGCCTCTCTTCAGCATCTACCGTGCTGAGAAACCCATAATCTATCCCCCGACCTCTGGTAGGTTTGGCAGTAGAACTCTCCTCGATGTCGTATCTGGAGCTTAGAGTGGACAAACACAACCTCTTGCGAGGTGGCTGCTTTGACTCGGTAATATCATCCCTACGGTCAACAGGTGGTGGTATGTATAGAGATGGTGGTAGTAGAGGTGATGGTAATGCGGCAGTAACTGCATCAATAAGGGCCTGAGTAGATGCTATCCTGAGTGTCTGGATTTGGGTTGGACACCCAGATGATGGTAGTAATGGTGATGGCATAGGTGGTGGTGATGAATGTGCAGGTGGGGTTGTGCACCTAGCAAGGCGCTCTCCTGCAGAGGCTGGTGATAGTAAGATAGGTGGTGATGGTGATGGAGTAGTCATGGCCAGAAGTCTCTCAACCTCTGCCACTGGTGGAAGGGATATGAAAGTCTGAGGCCGGACGGTAATCCTAGCCCCAATAGTAATGTCAGTGGAGGGTAGTGGTATAACAGGCTCTGTTCCCTTAGGTGGGAAAACAGGCTCATCAATAGGTACAACAATGGCAGAGTCGGCCGGAGCTAAGTGCTCCTCCTCCTCCTCCTCCTCGTCCTCATCCTCCTCCTCCTCATCATCATTGGCGTCATCCCTAGATGAATCGCCATCATCATCATCTCCATCATCTCCCCCGTCCATAGGATAGTCAATCGGACCATCCTCTGTCTCATCGTCCTCGTACTCCTCTGGATCCTCCTCGGGATCCGACTCAGTAACATATCTGGGTGACTCAGCAGTAGGTGAGTCAACAGGAGGTAATGGCTGCTCCTCAGCTGGAAACTCATGCTCATCCTCCAAAGGTATATACTTAGGGTATATAGGCTCTGGCATGTAGTCAGGATCATGTGCATGTACGAACATAGGCTCACGCTCATCCTCGTCCTGAGGAACTGGCGGTGTTTGTGGATCTTCTGGGCCTCGTATGTAATCCGATGATGGTGGGGCTACTGGCTGTATCGGGAGTCCGTCGTGTCCTAATACGATGACCCGTGGGATGCCTCCCTCAAATATCTCCTCATCATTGGCTCCCAAGAAGGCTCTGCCTGGTTCAGAATCGGTATAGACGGAAGTGTAGGTAACCGCAGATGATGCAGAAGACATGACTACTGCAAAAAGCAAAAATAGGTTATATAAGTATTACTTATAAGAGAGATCGGTATGATATGATTATAAGCTTTAATTATAAGAGTCTTATAGTAATATACGTAATATAATTTATACACACGTATATCAATCAATCATGTAAGCACTTAGTAACTACTAATGCTAAAACAATGCATGTCATGTAAGCATATATCCTGGATGCAAACAAGTAATGTATGTATATCCCTCGCAAATCCCATTTGTGAAAACATTGTTTGAAAATGGTTATAATTCAGACAAAACTTTTGACCTGGTTCTCTATAACCTTGGCTCTGATACCAATCTGTAACACCTCCAAATCTGGGTAGCAGCGGAATGTTGAATATCCGAGGGCGTTACTTCATAGATCAATAGCACAAGATATGAGAACGACCACTAAACGTGTCGTTTGAAAAAGATACATTGGATTAACAAAATACTTGTTTGTTACATAAGCTCATGGCTTCAAATTGTTCAACAATATAAATAAAGATTCCGGTTTATAACAATTGTCCCCAAAATGTAATAAGACCCCAAATCTTAAATGTTGACTCTTCAATTATTGACTTCCAATGTATCATCGCACCTCGTGCCTTATTGACCTGAAAAACATGCTTAAAATATCAACATAAAGTTGGTGAATTCATAGGTTTATGTAAATCAATAGTAGGACCGCAAGATTTCCAAGTGTATGATTAAGCAACAAATGCAAACATCATAAAAAGTAATTACGTTTTCCTAAGCTCATGACACTGAAGCTCGACATGTATGAATGCAATATATTGCCAATGAATGCCCGTGAATGATGTTTTAACCCGCAACATCCCAAATCTGACATGGTATACGTTCGTTCCCGGTGATAGCTAATCACCCGAACGGGGATTGTCAATCCCAAATAGATCTATTTATAACATTCGCGCTTAACAATCCCAGTAATTGACAGTTCATGATAAAGGGCTCAGTGGGTTATCGCTACTTAGGCAAACACGTAATCATTGTATAAAATGTACACTTACGTCCAGTTTGTAATTTAAGAAACTGTAAAAAAACATGGGGCTATGAACTCACCTTAGTAAATAGTCATCTGGAAATGATAATATATCCAAGTATGAATCACACCATCAAATACCTAAGTAAATACGGCCAGTCTTAGTATACAAATTTAGGCTAAAGACTCAATGTATAAACTACAATAATTTTGCTAGTTTATATATATAAAGTTATCACTTGTGTGGTGGTGTACGTGTTTAATGCATTTGAAATTGTTTGATGGCTCTTGGGAAGGTATATGATTTCATACGCTCTTCCATACGTATAACCATTATTAATAAATATTCGTATTTATTAAATTGTGGGTTAACCGGTACATTATCCGAATATCATTTGCCCGATATGTCATGTGTTTATCAAATTCACTTTTGTTTAAAAAATAACCCCTAGGTTTTCCATAATTACAAAACAGTCCCTAGGTTTATGAAATATATACTATTTTCATTTCAAATGGTGGTGTACGTGTTTAATGTATTTAAAATTGTTGATGGCTCTTGGAAAGGTATACGATTTCACACGTTCTAGTATAATGTCGCAGTTTATGAAAATATAACATTTACACTTTAGACCCCTAAGTTTCCAAAATTACACTTTTGGTCCTCTAACTTTACAATGTCGCAGTTTAGGTCCTATAATGTTTGAAATAGTCCCCTTAAGTTCGAGGAATGACAGAACAGTCCCTCAATTTACTAAAATAGTGAATTGGCAGTTTTAAACCCTCAAGTTTCTAAATGGACACATTTAGTCCCTTAACTTGTAAAAATCGCATTTTAACTCCAATTAAGTTCTAACAAGTGACATTAGATTTCATTAAGCTCCAATAAGCCATATAAGCTGTCCCAGCTTATAAATAAGCTCGGGAGAGCTTATTTTGGCTTAATGGACCTTATTGGGCCCGTTAAGGTCCAATAAGTGTTTTAAAGGTCCGATTAAGTTTTAAAAAGCACTAAAGCACTTGTTAAGCTTATTTAAGCTACACAAATCTGTTTGGCTTATTAACAAGCTCGAATGAGCTTATTTTGAGCTTATTGGGCTCGTTGGCCCAACAACCTTTACCAAAAGTTTGCAAAAAGGTCCATTAGGGTTTTTATTGATTTTAACTTATTTCCTATATTCAATAAGCTCAATTGAGTCTGTTTGGCTAAAAAATAAGCTCGGGTGAGCTTATTTGAGCTTATTCGAGCTCATTAGGCCCGTTAGCCCAACAATTCTTAACCCGTTTGTTTGCAAAAGGTTTTATACATAATACAACTTATTTTCTAGTTTCATTAGGCACTCGGGATTATGGTTAAGCTGTTTTCATTTCATGGCTTATTAAATAAGTACTTAAACTTCGGTAATGGGCTTTCGGGCCCATTACGAGTCCGATAAGTGTTGTGCATGTTTGGGCTTAATTCATTTGGGTCCATTAACTTGTCCTAGGTTATAATAAGCCTCATAAGTTGGTTAAGCTCTTAAATAAGCTGCCGAAGCTTATTTGTTGCTTATGGGCTTCGGTTTGGTTTATCACGTAAACTTTTGGGTTATTTAGGCCTATTAGGAGTTTTAATCCATGCATGCTTGTTATACTTATGAGTTTAATAAGCCATTACCTAGCAATAAGCTCGAATGAAACAATAAGCTATGGTCCCCTACTGTTGGGCTTGTTGGGCCGGTTGGGCCCGTACATAGGTACGTTCGGTTTGTACGTGAATGCAAGGCCCATTACTCCTCTAGTAACTTACATAAGTCTCGAAAGGCCCTAGTGACAAAAATGTTGTGTATTTAATATTGTGTACGCGTCGTGTTTTACATGCAAGTGTTTATTAAGGTCGCGTACGTATTCCTAAGCCATCTTATTTTATTTACAACGAAAGTTTACGTAGGGTTTTCTTATAATCAGGTGGTTTTCAAAGCCTTGCTTGTTACTAGGTGACGTTACATGTGTCCTTTACATTTTAATCACCACACAAGTTGTTATACGCAATAACATTGCGTATAACACATCCATTTTTGTATTTTACATGCGTGAACTCATGCTAACACTTCATACTTACATAAACGTGACATGTAGGCTAGTTAAAAAAGTAGCACGCATAATATAAGTATAACACGAGTTATATGGTTTCAAGGTGACTTACAAAGGGTCCTAGTGCTTGGTTTTCGAGTATGCATGAGAAATGAGACAACCTGCGTATGTATAACACGACCAAATGATAAACCAAGCTTCAAAGCTTTGTGTACACCTAACCCTAGCTCGTATATTCCCTTTTGCACTCATTATGTAAACCTTTATTGTGTTTTCTTGGTTCGAATGAGGTAAATAGGTAAGTTGTGTGCGGTTTAAGACCCGACACAAAGAGAGTGTATGTGTTTAAGTGTTTGTGTTTGTAAGAGTGTAATATGGTGAGACTATGTGAGTATTTATATGCATATGAGCTAGTTACTTACCTCTTAGTCCTAAACCAACCAAATCGTGCCCTTAACAAGGTGGTTTTGTAGTTTTTAGTTAGTCACACATTGTATTTAGCTAAACCACTAAGTACAACTCTTAATTACTCAATGTATGTACAAGATTTACGAGTGATTTGGAAATCTTATGGATTTGTGTGTTGGTTGCATGCTAGCCGCGGCATAAGAGAGGAAAAGAAAGACATATGGTTATTAACCATTGTGTAAGGAGATAACTTAGGAACATTAAGTACCTACATTAATTAAAGGAAAGTTGTACAAGTACTTAGGGATTTATAAGAAGATTTTTCTAGTATGTTTGTGTGTATATCCAGCCATGTGGCTTGTTAACATAAGAAATTGATTGTTTTTGTGTTTAAGGATCAAAAATGGGTATTGGTTTGAGTCTAGGTAAGTCTAGGTGTTTTCGAGGCGTGTCCAAGTGTATTTTATTGCGAAACGTAATCCTTTTACGTGACCAATAAAAATAAACTACGCAAAGTTAATATCTATCGTCTTAATAATTATATATTACTTGCTGGATGTAAACCTTAATTTATTCGATGACCGTTTACATTAAATGATTATTTCTGGTCTACGCGATTTAGCTTAAAAGTTAATTTAAAAGTAAACGCGTATCAGACCAAAATAAACCGTGACAAATAATTGGAGTCGTAAATGACCTGAAATTGAGAAATGTTACAGAACAGAACCGGTGACACTGTAGCAATGAAACCGGCTTGTAAATCCAATGGAACCGGCGACGCTCCTATGGAACCGGCTACTGTTCATCCGAATAAAAAAAATCTTTTGTAATCTTTGAGAGATTTTGCAAGATATAGATGATGTAAGGCTTGATATAAATTACTTTTTATTTAAAAGAAAATAAACTTTGTAAAGATAAAAGGTTTAGTTGAATGTTTGTCAAAATAAAGTTTACTTGTAAAATATATTTAGGCGTAAACTTTAGTTTAAATATAAAAGTGATGCGTTTGTATAAAATGCAAAATGTGAAATAAGGTTTTGATCATAATGTAAGATAACAAACATGTACGAACCTGTGTTGTAACATACGAGGATAGAAGACGTCGATAGATGTTGATGTATGTTGAGACGAAATATGATTACGAGTAACTTGTACATTTAACGATATGTATTACAAGTCACACTTTTGTCATTATCATAACAAACGAGAATGTGTAGATTAAATACCGTAATATTTGTACTAACAATTTTCTTTTAATTACTATTTTTTTTAGATTTTAGATAATTTTTTAAAGCTAGCCGCCCATCGGGCAGGCCTTGAGACTAGTGGAATATATAATAAATGTTTTGGCCATAACTATGTTTCAAAAAATTATGTGCATATATTTACAAAATAACTCAATGGTAGCGTTTAGGACTTAAAAGATAACTTTTACAAGTCTTGAAAAATTGAATAGATTATATCAATAAGAAATGCATAAGATATATAATAAAATGAAAAAAGTACATAAATCACTATCAAAATTGATTAAAGAATTTACTATGCATAATTAGTGAAGTTTACTAATTTTGCTACACATATTATTCAAGAGCCCTTGGACCTAATACCGTACAGGGCCACCAAAATCCACGAGACGGCCCTGTTTATATATATGAATCAAGGGTAGGCTCTTAATTATGTATCATATATTTGTTTCCAAACTTGAAAGTGACTAACCAAGAAGAGGTAAATGTTAATGGGTATGCTAAAAGCGTGTAAATGAATACATGAGAACAATATAAATTTTTTTTAATGAAAGTTCAATGCATTAAAACATAAGAAACAATGTTTACAATAAGATGGCGAGCAAACGAGCAACAAGCTGCGCCGCAACTCCTTTTTGGATGGCAAAACCAATCCTACTAAAAATAAAGTTTTGTGTCTTAGGGGTCGAAAAATTACTTTGCACAACCCGTTGAACCCTATTCAAAAACTCCTCTGCTTCCGGTGCTAGGAAACCAAATGTATCAAAAGCAAAAGGGATAAACACATGTTAATTCTCTAAACAAGCTTTCTCGTGTTTAGCAACTTTGCTCGATTCCGCTTTCAACGCAGCTTGTCCTGCAACAAATCCATTGTCCCTGAGCCCAACAAGAGGGGACACTCCAGTAAGATCCACACAAGCATGTTTCCCCCCGGCCCACCCAAACACAAGTATATCAGCTGGCCGTAAGGTAGACCTCCCTTCGAGTGGATCTGTCAGAAAGTTCACGGGGGCCTCCTTTCTAGAAGAAATTCCAGCTCGTTTAAGAACATCATACAGAACATCCCTAACCAAATCATGCCTATATTTGAAACCAGGTAACTCCTTGCAATGGACCGCATGCTCACCAAAAGAATCCAAACAAACCTTGCGGCAAACTGGGCAAGGCTCATCAACCGGAAACAGAGGGATCATTAGCCGGTACTTAAGGATAGTCCGGTACTCCAGAGCCGACATATGTTGGCCTAGTCCTTCAATGGGGATAACGGTCAAGAAATTCTGAGCACGGGGAGCTCGGAGACATTCAACTACTGCTTTTTGGCGAGGGGATAAATCAAAGCTCACTCCCAAACTCTTGACAATTTCACTAAACAGGGCACACGCCAAAACATTCTGGGCTTTGGGGGGGGTGTCCTTGTTAGAGAAACCGCTAAGATCGAATTCAGGGAGGGACATGCGCACACGATCCAATGCATATCCATAGTCAGAATCAGCCCCATCAATACCACATCCCTGAAGAATGTGGTCCTGCAAACTCCAAGATTGCGCCCTCGAGGCCACAAAAGCATAAGTAGATACATCCTCAGCCGAACATAAACCCAACCCACCAAACCGAATTGGAAGTGATGCTAGCCTCCATTGGAAATCCCCAAAAAAAGGACCCCCACAAACCACAATAGCCTCTATCGCCCTCCTAAGGCCATTGTCAAAAATAGAAACGGCTTCCCCTATATACATAGGTTGGCACGTTCTGAGACCAAACAACAGCTTTGCGACGCCCATGCATGAGCGGAGCAAAAGGAGCTCGGATTGAGGGTCCCGTAGACTTGGGAGAAGACTCATTAGTTCCACAGCACGAGATGCCCTTTTCACAGCCAAACTACTAATAAACCCCGCATCCCGACTAACCGCGCCTCCAAGGAGTTTCACACCCAACGTCGGTCTCCCAATATCGCGGGGAAACAACCCCTCCTTCACCTTCACCCCATTGCATGATGGCCAAAAAACTTCTGTTTTCTTAATGTTGAGTTCAAGGCCCAGGCGGGGCCCCTCTGCCCTGATTATATCTATGGCTTTCGCAACCTCTTTAGTGTCTCCGATAATCGTACCATCATCCAAATACCAAGCATGGAAAAGCAGTTGGCAGCAATCCCTGATCCGATGAACAAGTGGGTGCAAAACTAGAGCAAAAAGAAGAGGCCCTAAAGGGTCCCCCTGCTGAACTCCAGTCGTGGACCAAATATGGTCATCACCCACATATAACCTCGCCGACTGACCATATAAAAAATCCACCCATAAGGAAATAGACGGGCATCGAGTCCGAACCTCATGTAGGAGGGTAGTCCGATCCACCAAGTTGAAGGCATTAGAGAAATCAACAGTAAGCATAGCCAATGACCCATCCGAGTGAAACTTATTTAAGAATGTTTAAGAACATCATATAGAACATCCCTAACCAAATCATGCCTATATTTGAAACCAGGTAACTCCTTGCAATGGACCGCATGCTCACCAAAAGAATCCAAACAAACCTTGCGGCAAACTGGGCAAGGCTCATCAACCGGAAACAGAGGGATCATTAGCCGGTACTTAAGGATAGTCCGGTACTCCAGAGCCGACATATGTTGGCCTAGTCCTTCAATGGGGATAACGGTCAAGAAATTCTGAGCACGGGGAGCTCGGAGACATTCAACTACTGCTTTTTGGCGAGGGGATAAATCAAAGCTCACTCCCAAACTCTTGACAATTTCACTAAATAGGGCACACGCCAAAACATTCTGGGCTTTGGGGGGGCGGTGTCCTTGTTAGAGAAACCGCTAAGATCGAATTCAGGGAGGGACATGCGCACACGATCCAATGCATATCCATAGTCAGAATCAGCCCCATCAATACCACATCCCTGAAGAATGTGGTCCTGCAAACTCCAAGATTGCGCCCTCGAGGCCACAAAAGCATAAGTAAATACATCCTCAGCCGAACATAAACCCAACCCACCAAACCGAATTGGAAGTGATGCTAGCCTCCATTGGAAATCCCCAAAAAAAGGACCCCTACAAACCACAATAGCCTCTATCACCCTCCTAAGGCCATTGTCAAAAATAGAAACGGCTTTCCCTATATACATAGGTTGGCATGTTCTGAGACCAAACAACAGCTTTGCGACGCCCATGCATGAGCGGAGCAAAAGGAGCTCGGATTAAGGGTCCCGTAGACTTAGGAGAAGACTCATTAGTTCCACAGCACGAGATGCCCTTTTCACAGCCAAACTACTAAATGAATGCAAAAAAATATATATGAATCAAGAAGCGAGCTTAGGTTTCTAAACAAGAGACTTTGAAAATCAAAAAAGCGAAATGTCCACCTGCCCTTTCGATTTCTCATCTCCCTTTATTTTGGTTCGTGAAAAACAAAACAAAAAGTATATAGCAACGGGGATTTCTAGTGGCAAACAACTATACTTGCGATATTTTAGTTAAGTGTTTAGTGTAACGTTTATACACACATAGTTAAGGTTGATAATGTAATATCATTACGACTATATGTCACTATAAAATCTCGTTGCTATGCACGAGTACTCGTCTAGTTTATATAATAGATCTATTATCAAATGAGAAAAAAAATCTTAAGATAAGAAAGAACTATAAGTCTATAACCACACATTAGATATGCATCAACTTGAATTAGATGTATCCCTAATCTTTTAGATGCATCTCTAATAATTTAGAGAGTAAATTACACCGTTCGTCCCTGTGGTTATATCAAAATCACTAGTTTCGTCCATCGAATTTATTTTTTGCATGAACCGTCCTTATCTTGAAAACTTGTCACACCAACGGTCCTTATCGATATCGATAAGGACCGTTGGTGTTACAAGTTTTCAATCGATAAGGACTGTTGGTGTTATCGATAAGGATCGTTAGTGTTACAAGTTTTCAAGATAAGGACGTTTCATGCAAAAAATAAAGTCGAGGGACGAAACTAGTCATTTTGATATAACCACGGGGACAAACGGTGTAATTTACTCTAATTTAGATGCATCATAATATATTTTTAGCTAAAATTAGTTGCATATACATATATTAGATGTATTTCATTAAGTTAGACGAATCTTATTTATTTTTCGTCATCAAGGGATCAAATTTGTTGCTAGGTTTGCATCGTTTTTACTTTAAAATCACTTTTGAAACTAATTGAAATACATCTAAATGAATAGACATGCATATGATTCAAGTCGATGCATCTCTAATATGTAGTTATAATTATTTCTCATCCTTATCATTTTAAGTTTTCTTCTCACTGAATCACTACCCTTACATAATATAACAAAAAGTAAATAGATACTGATATAAAATGTTATTCGACTAAGTTGTTACATATTATTAGGGGTGAAACAAAACTAAAATTGATCATGTGCATTTACGAAAACTAAGTAAATACCATAAATATTTTTTACCATGCGACTTCCGAAAATTTTGAGTTTTTTTTACAAGAATTAGCACAATTTTGCGTTTTATACAAGAAATTAATTCTACCCAAGTTTATCAGAACCATGTGCCTCACCCTGGTTTCGATAAATTTTAAGTTTTTTACAGCTTAAGTTTTTTACAAGAATTAGCACAATTTTAAGTGTTGTGGACCGCGTGCATTTATGAATGTAACGAGACTCACCTTTTTTCCGACTCACATGTAATATGCGAGTGTATAAACTTGTCTTTAAGAAAGGCCAACCAATAAAAATAGATAGGAACCGGAACATATTAAGGAGGACACTTGATAACCAATATTCAAAGCATTTGCAACTTGTAAGCTAACATAAATCTGAAACATGAGTGTGTGTAGTAGTAATTAGCATTATCATCGTTAACTCTCACTCCACCACCTACAAGGTGTAATAGGATTGTCAACTTCACCATGAAACATAATTCACAATACATTAGAAAAATCAATTTCTCTCTCCTCATGCATAAACCAACTAAGGCTCTAAAGTGGACCACTCCAATCATCCAACCCCCTTAGTTCATGCCTAATCAAGTACAGTAATTATCATATTTTAATCCCATGTCGCTTGACAATTTAGAGACGGAACTTGAACGTTTTCTGTTGGGGGCCAACTAGAGACGGAACTTGAACGTTTTCTGTGAATGGGCGAACTTGAAAAGTATTTATTTTAAGGGGGACGATATACACTACAATGAAATTTATGTATAAAAATGAGTAAAATAATATATAAAAGGTTATAAAATATACATAGGGTCGAAAATTTTAGGGGGCCCACAACCCCCCTCGACCTCTTCTAAGTTTCATCCCTGCTTGACATAGTTGGCCTCAACCTATATAATGATAAATTCTTGCATAACATAGTTGTTAATACAAATAAGCCGTAAAAACGTTTATTTATATTGTACGATCTATCCTTGTTTTGCTGATAACAATCATAAATTCATCGAAAGTAGAATATAAAGTTTATATGTTTTAAACCAATAGTTTTCTAACTCAATAATCATCATACATCATCCATCATATCTATCGCTCATATCATATTCATTCATGTCATTCATTTTTATCGTACTCGTCATTCGATAATCATTTTTCCTTTGCATAACCTAATCTACCCAATTTTAATAATACACTCTTACATATTTAACTAGCATGGATACTTTATCTTAAAAGTGTCTTACACATATTTTACAAATAAGGTTTTTACATTTTAACAATTATCTATACACTTTATTTTTCAAATAAATAAATTTGTATTGGACAATTTATTTCTCTAGATTACATCTTATATTACATAAGTAATATAAAGAAAAAAAAGAGTATATTACCTCATGCATTGCATCATCCAAATCTTGGAAAAATCCCTCAAAGATTACAAAAGTTTTTTTAGCAAAAATTCGTATCTAGTGTCAAATAGTCGGTTCCTTTTGGAAACCTGGCCGGTACCTTCTTGTAAGAGGATCCGGTAGGAACCAGTGAATACTAAGTTCCGGTTCCATGTGTTTACACTGGCCGGTACCATTAGTAAAGGGAACCGCCTAGAACCGATAAACAGTAAATAGCCGGTTCTCTGTCTTTACACTGGTCGGTTCCCTTGAAGAGAAGGTACCGCGGGAACTGGGCTACAGTGTTAAAAATTGGCTATAAACACCAAGCCATTTCTCTTGTTTTTGCATCCATTAATACACACATTTTCTCTTACATTTCCTAACCTCTGATCTCATATCATGTTTCATTTCATGTTTTAGTTTTGGTGATTTTCTTAATAGGAGAAGATGTAACCAAGTTTGCATACGAGGATCAAGCTTCAAGATTCACTTATCGCAAGCATCTCTCATCGCATGTAGTTCTATCTACTAATCTTAGATGATCATCTCATACATCACATTCATTCAAATCAATTCATGTAATATGTCGAGGGTATTTAGGCTAGTTCTAATAGATTAGAATATGGTATTTCGATTTTGTGTCTAAAAGGATGTAAGGTGTAACACCCCGCCAAGGCGGAAACACGAGGCATAACAAGAATGGATATCATCACAACACAATGGCGTCTATATAGAGAACTACAATGCATAAAATGAACAAAGTATAGACACAAAGTGTAATGAAAATACCCAAACAAACATAAAAGATAATTGGCATCTTGTATTGAAGCAAAGGGGGTTTATGTCAATACTAAGACATGCAAAACATCCAAAATAAACCTAAACAATTCAAATCAACAACATTCAATATTCATTCATGCATGAGATAAACTAGGAGATTAAACTCCGCAAGCAGCCTATGGTCTCTCTAGCCACTCCTCTTATTCTTAAGATCCTCATGATGCTCACCTGAAAATGATGCTTAAAAACGTCAACGCAAAGGTTGGTGAGAGTCATAGGTTTACGACACACAATATAAACTTTCAGACAATTACTATGATTAATAAAACAGAACATGGCAGGACAGTTATGCTAGCTATTATACAGGCTAACATACATACGTACAAAACAACCACAATAAGGACAGAACGTGTCCCATGATCTAAATCACACCAAAATATCACACAGAATTGGGTACCCTCCGATCGGAATCACACAGTAATGGGTAGAAACTTTACCCTCTGATCGAAATCACACAGTAATAGGTAGGAACGTTACCCTCCTATCCAAATCACACATCATGGATAGGAACATTACCCTTCGATCCAACCATACATAAACATTTAGCACATATCATATAATAGCCACTTAAATGTCCATGCATCAATTAAACCACATAATCACAACAATTAAAACATTTCAAAACCATTTGCATCATTTCCATCCCAATTTAAAAACAGTGTAAAAAGATGGACTATGAAACTCACCTGATGCTCAACACAGCTTCCTAAATATCCTAGCACAAAACTACACAATAAATATAAACGTGTTACACGCGACTAAGCCAAATGCTTAAGTCCATGCAACAATCATATGATGGATGTCTAAAGGGTTAACATACCTACATGGGTCACCCCGATACCATGCCCGACTTTAACCCTCTCATTTACTCATAAGTCTACTTAACTACATTTTACTCGAAAACGCAGAATTTTAGTAACACTTAATTTTCCAAACCATGCCTACTGACCCTTATAAATTCCCAATAAAATCATCCATAAACTTCCATGAGTTTACTATCCACCTTATTTTTCCACTAATTTATTCCCATATTTAAATGCCTCAAATAAATTCTAACTTTTAATTACTTAGATTCGGATCTGAACGGGCACTAAAATGTTTGACCTTTGCTAACCATACTTAGACAACTAATCAGAAGCTAACTTTTTGTGTGAAGTTAATAGACATATTGAACTTGACTTTTGTGTTTTGACTAACCTTAATTCGAATTTTAAATAGGGGTTTTACCTCTCTAATTCTTACCCAAATTTGACCCGTATTTACGGTTTTGACAACTTTTTTTGCAACTAACATTTAACTAACTTCTAGAACTCAAAATCCTTTGAGGCTGGACTTTTTGAAAAGTAGACTCTTTGAACTACAATTTAGACACTAGAAACACCTCAAAACACGTTACCATCATTGAGATATCATCACTTGAACACAGACCTAAAATCTGTCAAACCCTAATTCACAAATTAACGCGATCTAACCCTAACCGTTTGCATCAATATGATCCTAATCAAACCCTAAACGCACTAGCATGATCATAACATCATTAATTACAGAAGTTTTAAAACTCTAATGATCCATCATAATGTTTGTTACATGATTTAAAAGAATAAATAAGAGTAGAATCATTACCTAGCTTAATTACCCGCTCCTAACACGAACTAGCTCTTAATTTCTTGGATCAAAATTTTTTGTCTTCCTTAAACTTAGGGGGATAGGTCGACGACACACAAGGGGGGAGGAGGAAATAAGGAACTAAAATTGGTTTAGGGTTTTATATAAGTAGCTAATTAGAAACCTAATCTAACTAAAACTTGATTGAATAAAATACATTTTTTTCTTTTCCTTTTTCTTTTACAAACCGATCGGCCCCCTTATACATATTATTATTATTATTATTATTATTATTATTTAAACAATTACTTACATTACCTTAATTTTCAACAAAACTTTTGGTAAAATTGGTAAACCTTTGCATGAAAAACTAAAGACTAACTTTCTATTTATAACTTCCATTTCTCAAAAAAATACTTTCTATAATTAGAAAGTTCCTTACTAACTCTCATATTTCATGAACATAATTCACTTCCATTATGACATACTTTCCATAATAATTCAACACATAATTATCTACATATTTACGTAGCAATACATGCAAACACGCCACTCATTACCATTGTCATAACATGTGAACAAAAATGGAAATACCCTAAAGTACCCCCAAACTCGTTCAAAAATGAAATGAACACGCATCTCAGAATGAATTCATGCACACAGATAAAGCCACAAAGCACACACATATAACACGTATAGACACTTAGCCAACTCTAAAGGTATGACTAACCTACTCAAATCATGGGTGTCACAGTATCCCCTCCTTAAGGAAATCTCGTCCCGAGATTTAACTAGCCTGTTCAATAGCACAATCAACAAATAACTGAGGATACTTAGACTTCATATGGTCTTCGTGCTCCCAAGTGAACTCAGGACCACGCTTTGAATTCCAATGAATTTTCACAAGTGATATCTTACTCCGCTTCAAACTCCTAACCTCATGGTACATAATCTCTATGGGTTCCTTAACAAAATGAAGGGTCTTGTCGATCTTGATTTCATCCAATGGCACATGCATATTAGCATCCGCCAAACACTTCTTCAAAATTAACACCTGGAATACGTCATGCACACTACTCAATTCCTTAAGCAATCTTAACCGATAAGCTATAGGGCCGATCCTTTCCAGGATCTTGAATGGTCCTACATACCTCGGTGCTAACTTACCTTTTGTTCCAAAATAAATCATGCCTTTCCAAGGCGACACCTTTAATAACACACGATCTCTAACCTCGAACTCCAACGGCTTACGTCTATTATCAGCATAGCTCTTTTGATGATCGCTCACCGCTTTAAGCATTTCATTTATCAACACTACCTTATTAGTTGTTTCTTGTACCAGTTCAGGCCCAATTAAACTACTTTCACCAATTTTCGCCTATAGAACGGGCGACCTACATTTCCTTTCATACAATGCTTCAAACGGAGCACACCGAATGCTCGAATGATAACTATTGTTGTATGAGAGTTCAGCTAGAGGTAGGTGAACATCCCAATTGCCACCAAAGTCAATAACACATGCCCTTAACATATCCTTTAAAGTCTAAATCGTACGCTCACTTTGTCCATCCGTTTGAGGATGATAAGCTGTATTCATATCCAATCGCATCCCTAAAGCTTTTTGCACTGTTTGCCAACAACGTGATGTAAACCGTCCATCTTGATCTGAAATAATCGACACGGGAACTTCGTGTCGTGCGACTATCTCATCGATGTACAACTTTGCCAATCTCTTAGTACTATAATCCTCTCGCATCGCCAGAAAATGAGTCGACTTGGTCAGCCTGTCGACTATTACCCAAATCGTGTCATGCCCACTCTTCTTCTTAGGTAACTTGGTGATAAAATCCATAGTGATCTTATTCCACTTCCATTCAGGTATCTCAGGTTGTTGCAATAAACCCGAACTCCTTTGATGCTCAGCCTTCACCTTATAACAAGTTAAACATTTGCTAACATAAGTAGCAATGTCCCTCTTCATTCTCGGCCACCAGTACATATCTCGAAGATCATGGTACATCTTATCTACTCCAAGATGTACAGAGTACTTAGTTTTATGAGCTTCGTCCATAATTATCGTTCTCACACCTCCTACTAACGGAACCCATATACGGTCCATAAATTATAAACTCTTGTCTTATTTCCTTTCCATCTGTTGATCTAAACCATGTAGTCTTTCTGCAAGTATGTTCTCTTGCTTGAACGCCTCACTCTGAGCTGCCAGTATCATTCCTCTTACTCACGGCTGAATAGTCATAGCCATTGCTCGTATACGTCTAGGTTTCACTTGTTCCTTCCTACTTAATGCATCAGCCACCACATTTGCCTTACTTGGATGGTAGCGAATTTCATACTCATAGTCACTAAATAACTCAATCCACCTCCTTTGATGCATATTCAACTCTTTCTGATCAAATATGTATTAAAGGCTCTCGTGATCCGTATAGATAACACTCTTCGTACCATACAAATAATGCCTCTAAGTTTTAAGGGCAAACACAACTGCTCCCAATTCTAGGTCGTGCGTTGTATAATTCTTCTCATGGATCCTTAGTTGTCTTGATGCATAGGCAATTACTTTGCCTCTTTGCATGAGTACACAACCTAAGCCCTAGTTCGATGCATCATAGTAGACTACGAAATCTTCAACCCCATCAGGTAGTGACAATATCGGTGCATCACACAAATTATTCTTCAAAGTCTAGAAAGCCTCTTCTTGTTCTATGCATCACTCATACTTTTTGTTTTTCTGAGTCAACGAAGTAAGGGGTTTAGCAATCTTAGAGAAATTTGCGACAAAAAGTCGGTAGTAACCTGTTAACCTAAAAAATGATTGAACTTCAGACGGTGTTGTAGGAGCTTTCCAATTCTTTACCACTTCAATCTTACTTGGATCTACGTGAATACCATTCTGGTTGACCACGTGACCAAGGAAATGCACTTCTTGCAACCAGAACTCACACTTGGAGAATTTAGCGTACAACTTCTCCTTCTTCAGCAATTCCAACACCAACCTTAAATGAACCTCATGTTTCTCCTTAGACTTTGATTAGATCAAAATGTCATCAATGAAAACAATGACAAACTTATCTAGGTATGGTTTACAAACCCGATTCATCAAATCTATAAATACTGTTGGTGCATTGGTTAATCCAAAAGGCATAACCGTAAACTCAAAATGTCCGTATCTCGTTCGAAACACGGTCTTTAGAATATCATACTCATGTACTCGGAGCTGGTGATAACCCGACTGAAGATCTATCTTGGAGAAATGACATGCTCCTTGCAGCTGATCAAATAAGTCATTAATTCTCGGGAGAGGATAACGATTCTTAACAGTTAACTTGTTCAACTCCCTATAATCAATGCACATGCGAAAAGAGCAATCCTTCTTCTTAACAAATAATACATGTGCTCCTCACGGATAATGACTTGGTCGTATGAAACCCTTGTCTTGCAACTCTTGAAGCTGCCTAGACAATTCTTGCATTTCTGAGGGCGCTTGACGATATGGAGACTTTGCAACCGGCGTCGCTCTAGGAACTAAATCTATGCGAAACTCAACTTTTCGTTGTGGTGGTAATCCTGACAAGTCTTCCGGGAACACATCAACAAAATCTCGTACGACGGGAATCTCGCTCAACTTAGGTTCTTCTACCTTCGTGTTCATTAGGGCTTTGGCGACCCCCAGAGTACGTTCCCCTTGAACCCGAAGTATCCCACCACCTTCTAACAGTATCTTAACCACCTTCTCGTGGCACACTATCACAGCCTTATTCTTGGATAACTAGTCCATCCCCACAATCACATCAAAGCTTCCATGACCCAATGGTATCAAATCTATGATGAACAAGGAATTTCCTAGTTCTAGTTTGCAGTCACGGATAATCCTATCAACCTCTACTTTCTTACCATCTGCTACTTCTATCACATATCCAGGGTTTACAATACTAGGTTTCACATTTAGTAAAGGTGCAAAATTAGTAGAAATGAAACTAAAATCAACTCCATAATTGAAAAGTACGGTAGAAAAATAATCATTCAAAGAAAAAGTACCCGTCACGACAATAGGATCCTGAAGAGCATCGGCTGCATTGATATTGAAAGCCCTTCCTCTAGCCAGATTCCCATTGTTTCGGGCGTTACTGTTTCCCTCCAAAGCCAATGGATTTCCTGCTTAACCAGGTGCTCGGTGCATTTTGGGACAAGTATTGCGAAGGTGATCAGGACTGCCACATTCATAACAAACCCTCTGATTATATCCCCTCCTAACAGCATTCACAGAAGCCACTTGCTTAAACGGTGCCAGACAATATTTAGCAAAATGACCTAATTTCTGACAATTGTAACAAAATCTGCAAGGTCCATTTTCTGGATGATAGGAATAGCACTTAGCATACTTGGGATAGGGGCCCACAAACTCGTTTCTAGGAGGAGCTGTCGCCACAAAACCTGTCCCCGCTTTTGCCTTCTTATTATCTTTTCATGACCCTCCTGGTTTACTTGTCTCTTTTACTCCCTTTCTTTTCTTATTACCCTTCGTCAATGTACCATAACTGACTGCCTCATTAGTAAGTATCCCAGCCCTAAGAATTTCACTATGTAATGTGGTTGGTTGGGTCGCTCGGAGCATTCCCCGAATCTCAGGAGCCAAACCAGCTATGTACCTTTTGATGCGTGATGACTCAAGAGTAACTAGGTGCGGAACCAGCTTGGCCAATTCATGAAATCGATCAGTGTAGGCGGCATGATTGGCTCCTACCATCTTATGATTCTAGAACTCATTTTCCAACTTCTCCATTTTGTTGTTTGGACAGAACTCTTCTACAAGTAACGCCTTAAAATCAGTCCATGACATACATACTGCAGCTTCACGACCTCTTGCTTAAACTTGGGTCTTCCACCAAGTCAAAGCCTTGTTAACAAACGAGCTAGCAGCAAACTTCACTCTTTGATTCTCAGCACATCCACTATTGTCAAATACTGACTTTATTTTCTTGATCCATCGAGTAAGTGCTATCGCACCTCCTTTTCCATCGTAATCTTTGGGATTGCATACCATGAATGTCTTGTAAGAACATCCATTGTTCCCACCATTCCCACCATTAGAATTTGCATTATTCACATTGTTGGTTACTTGGGTGACGATTTGAGGAAGGATGGTTTGCAATTGTTGCGCGATGATAGCAGCAATGTCGGGGTTCTCCTCGTTGCTAGGACTGCTTCGTCAGGATGGAGTCATTTCTATAAAAGATAAAAATTTATAACATTAGATGATATAATAAGCATTTCCAGTCTCATAACCTTATCATACTCTATACATTACCATATATATACAAGAATAACCAGCATATAACGTGTCAACATTAATCCATGTAATCATACTTGCAAGTCCACTTGTGTTGTGGCGCATGTATAATTATGTTGGCCACCATAATTATAGATGCCCCCTTTCACAAATGTACTCCCTCCTATGACGAAACTTCTTAAGGTTAACACACCACATAACACATAATTCAAATCATTCAACTCATCACGCGCGGAAATAATCCAGCAAATACTTAATTCATAATATTAAAATACTTAAACAAAATCTAATAACCAAAAGTAGACATTCCTAAACATGGCTCCAACCAAAGTCAAATAACTAAAATCTTAAAACTTAGAACGAGACGAATAGTCAGGTATTGGGTTGAACTCCACTCTCACAAGTGTCTTCCAACTCATTACACTTGGATCCATTCCTTGTTGTGGACTCGAGATCTGAATCACTATCGGATACTGCATAACTTAAAAACTCATAGTATGGCCCTTTTTCAGGAGTTTCCTTCTATCCCTTCTTTTCAGGCTCTTCTTCTTCTTCCTTCAATGGCGTGTATCTAGGAAATTTGGAGACAGTGCCATCCTTTGCAATCATTTTCGTTTTCAACTTCATGATCGTTTCTCCATCAACTTCCTTCATAGTCAACTTTTCTTCGACTCGGCACGGGTTTAGGTCAATAGGTATTTGAATTTTGTGGTTAATCCGCTTCAACAAAATTCCAGTCTTTGGATCAGTAAAGCCCTTACGTCCAGTTGCATGGGCAATTCCCCAATGAAACTTCTTATGGTCCGGGGGAAACATGGCTAAATTATTAAGGACGTAGTATATACGATATCTAATAATGGGTAGACAAAATAACTAAATGAAAATTAGACAAAATGAGATAATAAAAGCTATGCAATTAGGGGAAGCATAATAGTTATACTACAAAACACTTAAGCCCTAAAATGCATCTATATAAAGGACTCCTAGGTTATAGTCTAGGCTCAACCACCTACTTCTCTATAACCTGGCCCTGATACCAATTTGTCACACCTCGCCAAGGCGGAAACACAAGGCGTAACGAGAATAGATATCAGCACAACACAATGGCGTCTATATAGAGAAATACAATGCATAAAGTAAACAAAGTATAGACACAAAGTCTCATGAAAATACCCAAACAAACATAAAAGATAACTGGCATCTTGTATTGAAGCAAAGGGGTTCACGTCAATACCAAGACATGCAAAACATCCAAAATAAACCTAAGCAATTCAAATCAACAACATTCAATAATCATTCATGCATGAGATAAACTAGGATATTAAACTCCGCAAGTAGCCTATGGTCTCTCTAGCTACTCCTCTTATTCTTAAGATCCTCATGATGCTCACCTAAAAATGATGCTTAAAAACGTCAACGCAAAGGTTGGTGAGGGTCATAGGTTTACGACATACAATACAAACTTTTAGTCAATTACTGTGATTAATAAACAGAACATGGCAGTACAGTTAGGTTAGCTATTATACAGGCTAACATGCCTACATAGAAAACAACCACAATCAGGACGAAATGTGTCCCACGATCTAAATCACACCAAAATATCACACAGAATTGGGTACCCTCCGATCAGAATCACACAGTAACGGGTAGAAACTTTACCCTCTGATCGGAATCACACAGTGATGGGAAAGAACATTACGCTCCGGTCCAAATCACACAACATGGGTAGGAACGTTACCCTCTGATCCAACCACACATAAATATTTAGCACATATCATATAATAGCCACATAAATGTCCATGCATCAATTAAACCACATAATCACAGCAATTAAAATATTTCAAAACCATTTGCATCATTTCCATCCTAAATTATAAACAATGTAAAAAGAGAGACTATGAAACTCACCTGATGCTCAACGCAGCTTCCCAAATATCCTAGCACAAAACTACACAATAAATATAAACGTGTTACATGCGACTAAATCAAATGCTTAAGTCCATGAAACAATCATATGATGGATGTCTAAGGGGTTTACATACCTCCATGGGTCACCCCAACACCATGCCCGACTTTAACCCTCTCATTTACTCATAAGTCTACTTAACTACATTTTACTCGAAAACGCGGAATTTTAGTAACACTTTCTAATTTTCAAAACCATACCTACTGACCCACATAAATTCCCAATAAAATCATCCATAAACTTACATGAGTTTACTATCCACCTTATTTTCCACTAATTTATTCCCATATTTAAATGCCTCAAATAAATTCCAACTTTTAATTACTCAGATTCGGATCTGAACGCGCACTAAAATATTTGACCTTGCTAACATACTTAGACAACTAATCAGAAGCTAAATTTTTGTGTGAAGTTAATAAACATATAGAACTTGACTTTTCTGTTTTGGCTAACCTTAATTCAAATTTTAAATAGGGGTTTTATCTCTCTAATTCTGACCCAAATCTGACCCGTATTTACTGTTTTGACAATTTTTCCTGCAACTAACATTTAACCAACTTCCTGAACTCAAAATCGTTCGAGGCCAGACTTTTTGAAAAGTAGACTCTCTGAAATACAATTTAGGCACTAGAAACACCTCAAAACACGTTACTATCATTGAGATATCATCACTTGAACACAGACCTAAAATCTGTCAAACTTTAATTCACAAATTAACGCGATCTAACCCTAACCGTTTGTACAAATATGATCCTAATCAAAACCTAAACACACTAGCATGTAAAACCCAAAAAATTGAATTTTATTTCATATTGTTATATTTGAACATAACCTAAAGTTTATTAATAAGTATTTGAAATTAAAACCTTAGGTTATAATTTTAGGAAATTATAGAGATATAACATAAGGTAACCAAAAGTTTATTAATAAGCATTTGAAATTAAAACCTTAGGTTATAATTTTGGGAAATTATAGAGATATAACATAAGGTATTTATTTTTTTTTAAATATATAAAATATATATATGTACATATTTGGCCGGCCATTTAAAAAATAATTATAATATATCTTGTAATTTGATTATTTTGTATATTTACTTTCCTTTGTTAAAAGAACCTATTTTAAGAGATACGCATTAAAAGGTTTTAGTAAGTATTTTTGTGCAATCTTAAAAATGGAAAAAAAATTATTTTGCTCCCCCTCCTTATCTCTTAAATCTGCCCCCCTATAAGTGATTATATACCAAAATCTTTTATTTTTGTAATGAAACTTATTTAGGAAAAGAGTGTAAAGGGATTAAAATAAACATGTGTAATATTTTTAAAGTTATAAAAGATTTTGTCCCCCCTTCTCTCCATCCTTATAAATTCGTCCCCCTCTCTCCCATTCTCATCATTCTCTCAAAATTCTTACTCTATAATTTTGTGTATTCTTCCATCAAAGTTTCAAGCAAGAAGAAGGTTTAGGTGTTTTTGAGTAATCTTGGTATGGTTTGATCTTCAATATTTGGTGTGTTCTTGGTGTTTGATTTGTACTCCTCCCTCATTCCATAAGTAAGTCTTAATTTGTTTCATTCTTGTGTCACCATGATTTCATATGCAAAAGTTTTCATATAAAACCTAAAAGATTGTAAGAAATAAAGTGTTTATATTCTTGTCAATTTCTCTAGGGTTAATCTAATTTAAAATGGTTTAATTGCATGTTTTGAAACCCTAGATGGTCATTAATGATGTTATTAATAAAAATTACAAGATTAGAAACCCTAGGGTTGGTTTTAATGGGTGTCGATTAGAGTTTTCATGGTTAATAATTCTGGGCAGAATTGTAGGTCATGTTCAACGGGGTATATCTTAATGATAAAAATTGGTTTTGACATAATTCTTAAGCCTAAGGTGAAGTTCAATGAATCTAGTTTCTGGAAAATCCGGCCTCATGTCAATTGGAGGTCGGGAAGGTCGATGTTTAGATTTTATAAGATAAAGTGTCAAAACTGGGAATTTAGTCTAAAAAAATCAGTTGTAGTATTTGATTTTTAATTCTCAAACCATAACGAAGTAGCCTTTGAAATTTACGTGGGTTAATCTTCATGATATTAGCTACATCCATGATTATTTTGAGATTTTTATGAATTGTCTAAGTATGGTAAATACGTGTCAACTTTTTAAAGGTTCTGCCAGGTCAAAATTCGGGTCTGTTTTGGGTAACAAGGGTCAAAGGGATACTTAAACATGGAAATAAATTAAACCAATGATCATGAGTATATTAGACATATGTAGGAACCTCTGTAATTTTTGAAGATATTTTTATGGGTCTTTTAAGTATGGAAACTTACCTTAAATAAGTAGTCAAAATCTGGAATTTTTGGAAACCTTAATTAAGTCAAGTAAACTTTATTTATGGTAAGATCAAGTGATAAAACTTATGAAATAAGATAGATAATAATATGTAATCATGGAATTGTGTAGATTCGGCAAAGAGGTTTTGATCTTTTATCTTCGTGTTCGTTCTCTCCGTTGCGTGTTTGTTAAGGTACAGATATTCTTGATACATACCTCTCTTTACTATTGTTACGATTTATGGGTTTTTTAGTCCGTTCGTTATTCGTACAGATATTTCGTCCTTTTAGTAAGGACACTTCATTCTCTTTTGTTTGGCTACTTGATCTATTTGATATTCGTTTGATATTCCTTTGAGTTGCTATCCGTAATCATGACTCGTTTGATGTTGACAATCCGTTTGATTCGATATTCATTTGTATGAATCTGTTGGTTCTTGTTTGGAATATGCTACTAGATTTGTTTATATATTTGGATTATTTGAAACTTGATCATTGTTATCTTTTGCCTATCTCTTTGCCCGAGCTATTTGTATCTAGTCATGGGAGTACCATGACCATGTCATTGATGCACCAATGGCATGACACTATCTGTAGCGGTGTGATTGGTCCACGGCATTCCCTTTTGTATTTGCGCTTATTATGATTTGATTATATATGTCCGTACACTCTTCATAGTGCTTGTGTATATGAATATAACTTTGTTTTGCAGGGAGCGTATGGATGTATCCTAGGTACTTTATTTCGTTCAGTCCAGGTGAATGGTTGTGTGTGTGCTATACACCCCATATCACATTTGGTACATCAGGTGTTGCAAATCCTGTGTACATTTGATTATAACTATCTGATTATTTGATTCGGGTCTATTCATGTATCATGTTTAGACATTTGTTTGGGCACGTGGGCATTCCTTTGATTTCTCTTATCCTATTCATTGTTATATATATATCGTTTGGCATTTGTTTGGCAGGTTCTTGTGATCCGTTTCGTTTAAACCTTCATTTTATTTCCGTTATTATTATTATATTTGTCCATTGAGCGTTAGCTTAACCGCGTTTTCTTTTCCTACGACAGGTGTTAAGCGGGAAGCTGGGATTTGAGTGTTGAGAGTAGGAAGCTTTTAGAAGACCGACCTTTGATAGATTTCCTTTGTTTGAATTTATGTTTAAGACCTATTTCGTTTGAAATTTTCTTTTCTTTTAGACTTCGTTAGAATTTAATACTTTTGGAAGTCATTTTGTTTTATGACTTGGTATTTTTAATTGATAAAGTCTTCCGCTTGCGTTTATATGTTCTGATATGACACCATAACGTGACCCCTGGTCTCTTTATCAGAGCGGGGTGTTACAAACTATCTGCATCCCTTTGCGAACCTTGTTTCTGACTGATACCCCCAGCTTAGTTTTGATGACTTTGCTCAGTTCCTGCTGAAGGGTAACAAACCTGCGACTCTCCAGAGTGTTAAATGCATTAAATTCTCTATTTATTAGCCTGAGAAGAATTTTTGGAAGCTGATCTTGTAAGGACTGTTGAACTTGTGCAGTACATACTGGTAATTTTTCTTCAATGTATTTCAAAACAGATTGTTTAATGGAATCCTTAATCAGTTGAGGCAGAGTGTTCTTTAGAGCCTCTAAGAGTAGACCAGGCAGATTTTATTTGAGATAATCAACAACAATTGAAGGCACAGAGGACTGAATATCATCCGTCACTTTCTTAGTTATGCTAGACTCAAGCTGATCAATCTTGTTGTTAAGTATGCGCAGCTCTTCATGAAGATGACCAAGGGGGTCTGACTGAGCTGGCATGTCAGCAGAAGCATAGAAGGTTTCACCAGTACCTTCCTTAGATTTATCATCAGCTGAGTCAAGAGTCTTAAAGCCTGTCAGAGAGACCAGTTCATCATCAAGCATAGAACGTAGGTCAGAGTCAAAGTCACCATTCGTTGACTTTGTTTGATTATATGGTTCAGCACCCAGAAAAGTGATTTGAGCGTCATCATCAGACTGGCTTGGCTGAAACCTCTTGATTATTTTGATCTCAGACTCTGTGTCAAACGGGCTCTTAAGCTTTTCAACAGCCTTATTCTCCTTATCAATCTCATCCATGATCTGATTAAAAGTGACATCCTCCATAGATTCCAAACCAAACTCCTTCACCTCCTCCTGAACATTTTGGTCTTGTACATGCATAAATTTGCTAGTTGAAAAGGTGAATTTGTAATGGAGTGAAGGATCGCCATTCGCTGCCCCTAAGAAGACTAGGTGTGATTATCCAGTCCCCTCAAAGTCTGAGACTTTGGGACTCTTTTAATTATGAGTTTGTAATATGAGGAGGGATCGCCATTCGCTGCCCCTAAGAAGACCGGGTGTGATTATCTAGTCTCCTCAAAAGTATAAGACTTTGGGACTCTTTTCATTGGTTAAGGGACCCCTGAGTCTGAGTGAGGTTTAGTCCATACAGGGGTCGACTTTCATGCACAGATGGGTTAATCCAACAAAGTCTAGAGTTTTCTGAGTTAAACATTAGGCGTTATTAGCCTTTCAGTATCATCCCCTGAGTGTAGACACATAGTGTACATAAGATTTAAGAATATAAGTGCTGACTCTGACTCTCTATTGGGTCGGGGTAGCCCTTAACTTCACCACTCTCTCCTAGAGAAGTTTGAGAGTAGTTGCTTGAAGTGCCTTTTATATTTAAAATACTGTTACCTTTTCGGCTTCAGCGGTCTTAGGCTAGTTTCCTCGGCATGCTGAGTCTCAACGACTTATGTCTTTGGAAGAATGACCCTGACCTTATATGAAGACTTTGGCTGAGAAGAAGGTGGGACTTTCTTCTTCTTTGGCTTTAGGTCAGTTGGTGCTTTGGGCTGACTGACAGGCTGCACAGAGGTCTTGGACGAGGACTTATCAGCGGTGTCATCAGCATTCACTTTCTCAGAGGAAAGGATCAAAGACGGATCAGGATCTTGAGAAAGTTTAGCTACTTTTAGCATATATGAAGTTAAACGGACGTCAAATGCTAATGGTTTCTGAAAAGAAGCAGCTAAAATGGTGTGGGGTTTTACAAAAGTGAGAGAACCATTGATGTAGTTCTCTCCAAGCAGTTTTGTAAACATCAGGGATAAAAACCTTGTGTAACAGATATTTGCCTCCATGTTCTTCTTCCCATTTTGAAGCTTATTAACCAAGTCAGAGAAAATGATTGCCTCAATGTCTATCTCCAGCTCCCATATAAGACAATATGCAATGGTTTGCTGATTCAGATTCAGCTGGTCATGTGATCCATGCATCCCACCTAAACACTTAACAATATATTACATGAAAATTCTCCATGTGGGTTTAAAATACTTTATCTTTAGAGGTGAAGAATTAACCAGGACCGTCGATGAAAGGT
>BQNB010085923.1:5854-28332 GCA_026074375.1 Tanacetum coccineum
GCTCTAAAGATTTGGAGGCACTATCTGTACGGAACCAAGTGCACGGTGTTCACTGATCACAAAAGTTTACAACACATTCTTGATCAGAAGGAATTAAATATGAGGCAACGTCGCTGGTTAGAGTTGCTGAGTGATTACGATTGCGAAATTCATTATCACCCAGGGAAGGCGAATGTTGTTGCTGATGCTCTGAGCAGGAAGGAACGAGAACATCAAGAAGGAGGATGTTGGAGGTATATTGGTTGAGAATTCAAAAGATCCGGAGAAACTTAGAACGGAAAAGTTGGAACCACGTGCGGATGGAACTCTGTGCTTAAATGGCAGGAGTTGGTTACCATGTTATGGCGACTTAAGGACTGTGATCATGCATGAGTCCCACAAGTCTAAATACTCTATTCATCCGGGTTCTGACAAGATGTACCAGGATATGAAGAAACTATACTGGTGGCCTAATATGAAAGCCAACATCGCCACCTATGTTAGCAAATGTTTGACATGTGCTAAGGTCAAGGCCGAACATCAGAGACCATCGGGTTTGTTAGTGCAGCCCAAGATACCTCAATGGAAGTGGGACAACATCACGATGGATTTTGTCACGAAGCTTCCTAAGTCGTCACAAGGTTATGATACTATTTGGGTGATCATTGACTGACTTACAAAGTCTGCCATTTTTATGCCAATGAGGGAAACGGATCTCATGGATAAACTGGCGAGAATGTACCTAAAGGAGGTAGTCACGAAGCATGGAATACCTATCTCAATTATCTGTGATCGTGACCTTCGGTTCGCATCAAATTTCTGGAAGTCACTTCAGAAGGCTTTGTGTTAGCCTCAAAATATTGAGTCGAACATGAAGTTCATTCATTATGTATTTAAGTCTCGGTCAATCAATTAGTTAACGTTGTAATAGGAAAGTATCGGGAATCGAGCTCGATAGTTAATCTAATATTGTATATGTTTCGGGTTTAATCCCAAGCAAAACCCGAGCCCGGGTCCTAGTCAATTATCCCGAACGTCACTTAAGGTGTCGGGGTATATAAGTAACTTTTCCTCTTTGGAAAAGTTAGTTGATCATTCTAATATTATTTCATTTTCCCATTTTCTCTCATTCTCTCTCAATTCTCTCTCCTCTTTCTCTCTCTAAATCAACTCACTTTCTTTATCTATTTTCTTGATCGATTCGTGGTTTGTTATATGAACTGAAGTGATAATCGGGAAACCTGCAGGTTAAAACGGTGGTGACAGTATCCCAATCAACCAAAGTTGATTCATTACCACATGTTCATGCTCATTCTACAAAGACAATCTATCATGAAAGCTCAAGATTTAAAGACAAAGACTTCTGCTAACTTCCTACAATTGGTACCAGAGCTTCAAGGGTGGATTCGTGTTTGATTTGTGGTTCAAAATCATCAAAATTCGTGGGTTGGGTTGTTTATTTTTTTTTGTTCGAAAAATATACCAAGAAAATCAAGATTTGATCTTTGTTTGTGGTTAAAAGTGTTAAAGATTTGTACTTTCGGGCTTAGATCTATCCCTTGCATCATTACTAGGTGGTTTTAACATCATTTCGTGGCTTTCAAGAATGGTTGATGATTTTTTTCTTGGCTGCGTTTTGACTCACTGAAGGGGTGTTCTTGATTGCGTTTTGCCTCAAGACTGCGTTTTGGTCATTGCGTTTTGCCTCAAGACTGCGTTTTGGTCATTGCGTTTTGCCTTAAGACTGCGTTTTGGTCATTGCGTTTTGCCTCAAGACTGCGTTTTGGTCATTGCGTTTTGCCTTAAGACTGCGTTTTGGTCATTGCGTTTTGCCTCAAGACTGCTATATGATTATTATGAGGATAATTATCAACTTTGTTCATATTATTTTTATTGGTTACGTAAAATGCTTACGTTTGCGCTAAAAATGCGTTTTGGCATTCCCGGAAGCACCAAAACCTAACTACGCTTAAACAAATACACACGATTATACCCATTACTAATAAGTTTCAAAATTACCATCCTAGTATGCATATATGGACGAAATTTAGGTGAGTCATACCAAGTATTATCTTGTTTGCAAGACACTTGCCCTAAAATATTCTAGAATTACAATTATTAGGAACAATCCACTTCACCTTCCAAATCTTGTAAGAACCCCACTCCCCCTATGGGCCTCTTACATATGAGTTAGTAAGTGACCATGGTTAGGTTAGATTATATATTTTCATTATATAAGCAGCAAGTAACACATAGATGTTCATTTACAAAGTGTAAACAAGAAAAATCTCTCCCATTTCTCTCTTCTAAACCCACGGCATCAAACCACCAAAATACTCAATCCATAGCTTGATTTTCTATCATCATACAAGCATACACACATCATACTTAAGGTATTCTAAGAAGAATTGAAGGGTTGGTTAAGCTTTGAAAAGGTTTTATCAAGATATTGCAAGATTAGGGTTTTTGTTTGAAAATTTGGGTTTTTCACCTTATATTTTCAAGCCAGGTTGTTAATCACAAGGGTGTGATTGGTTATTATTTTATCTATCATCTACACAAGGTTTTTAAAAGCTTAATCACTTTATACCAATAGATTATATGTGTTCCATATGATCTATTTAAGCTAACTCACCATTTATGATTCGTTTGAATATGTTGAAAGGGATTTTTACTTATGATCAAAGTTTTGTGAACTTATTTACTGTTCTATGGCTGCCTATTATGACTGTTAAAATAAAATTATATCTTGTGCACACTTGGATAAGTATAAAAATGACTATGTACAATTAGGTTCTTTTATAAAGTTATGATTAAAAGTTGAGGTGAGGATTGGTGTCTTGAACATTGGATAAAATATGAACTAATAGACTTTATATAAGTAAAGACATAAGATATAAATGTTGTAAGTAGTTATAATACGTGTTGAAGCTTACATGGTACAAAAAATCAGGCTAAAACATGCCGTAATTACAAAACTTCAAACTTTCCTGTTGTGTTTCGAATTGAGGAAGGGCCATAGTAGGTTTTATAAAGGATAGTACATTCATAAGGATTCCAAAAATGATAAGAAACTCAGAAAACAGATTAATAACGAAGAAGATACACTAGTTACGAGGATTACGACGCTAAATCATTTATCAAACAAATTTTATAAAAATTACTATTCATGGCAGTAACTTATACTTTGTAAACATCAATAATATGATTTAAACTTTCAATCCGAGTACGTATTCGAAAGCATCGTTAAAACGGAGCTATACGAATAATATACGACTAAAAACGGGTTTTACGTTAATTAAAAAGTTTAAACGATTTATAGCTATTATGAACATAAAAAACATATTCATCACAGAACTCAAAAACCTAAAAATATGATTTTATGATCACTCGTCTTAATATGAAAGCGTGGAATTAGAAACGCGAGAAAACGGACTTTTAAAACGACAAAGTTATGTCATTTTTGTAAAGGCGTAAATTATAAACGTTTTTACTTTCTTAAATTTCGGATATCACTTAACCGATTAGGTGGTGATATAGCTATATAGAAATATAAATGTTATTAGTTATCAAAGTGCTATTATAGGGAAATTTCATAATGAGGCGTTTTCGGATGGCGTATTGACGAGTATTGTTGGCTTTACGATTTAAAGTGTCCTAACTTCCTCGTACGTACTGTCCATGACCTCATTAAATTATGATAGCCCGAACGAGGGGGGGGGTGAGGTAGTACGATGATAACTATATAGGATATATATGGCTAGTTGTTGACAACATACTTGAATACTGATCTCGGCATAAATATCTAGGTTGCAATCGGGGGTTAGCGTGAGAGTTTTTACTTGGATATTATTATCAATTTACTCATCAGGTGTAGTTCATAGCTTGTTTTACAATTTTTGATTTACAAGTTTTTGGGGTGAGAAACATATGCATGTTTTAACAAATTGGACGCAGTGTACATTTTATCATGAATACGTTTTGCCTAAATTAGCGATACCCACTATGCCCATGAATCATGAACTGTCAATTACTGGAATGTGAGCGCGAATGATTATAGATAGATCTATTTGGGATTGACCTCCCCGTTCGGGTGACTAGCTATCACTGGAAACGAACGTATATCATGTCGGATTTTGGATGCATACGGATGAAACTTCATCACGAGCAGTGTAGGCACTATTTTATATTCTATTCATTTATGTCGAGCTCTCGGCTGTCATGAGCTTAGGAAAACGTAATTACATTTTGTGATGTCTACATCTGTTGCATTATCACGGGGAAAGTCATGCGGTACTGCATATACATTTACATAAACCTATGAAATTCACCAACTTTATGTTGACGTTTTAAATTGCATGTTTTCAGGAGTCAACTAAAGACGAGGTGTGAAGGCTCCAATTGGTGGTTATATTTTGAAGTAACGCATTAAAGATTTAGTCGCATTACAGTTTGTATATCTGTTATGGGCTGGAAATCTTTGTAATTATAACAAGTAAACAAGTAAGCTTCGGGCTTTTGTAACACATACTTTATTAAATCAAATGTATCAGTTTTAAACGACTTTTTGGTCGTTCTTATATTATCTTGTGTTATTGATCTGAGAAGTAACACGCCCTGGACCCTTATTCCGCTGCGACCCAATTTGGGGGTGTTACATCTTTCATCTCTTTTTTTTCTGTAGACCCATTTTGTACCAATCACCTTTATTCCGTGAGGTAGATCTACAAGAACCCATACTTGTTGCAGCTTAAACTGTAACAACTCCTCTTGCATGGCTTGAACCCAACTGTCATCTTGTAGAGCTTCAGAAATCTTTTTAGGTTCCTCCTGAGATAGAAAACAGGAAAATAAACAATGCTGTTGATCTTTGTGATTGTTTCTTTTTCTGCTTTTGAATAAAGCTAAAAAGTGCATGAGCTCCTGATTTTTGTTGCACTTTGCTTCTAGTTTGCACAGCTGACTTAGGATCACCAAGGATTTGACTTTTTGGGTGAATATTGTGAATCCTAAGAGTAGGAGTAGGACTGACTTCAATTTCTGTTGGTAGGCTGTTGAAGTCAGTTATCACGCCCTCTTCATCATAAGATGCCTCATCAAAAATTCCTGTCTCAGACTTGTGAAAGATTTCGAGCTCTGGCATAGGTGAATCATCAGGATCAAAACTACCAGTATTAAGTCGACTCACTACCAGTATTACATGCAAGAGTACTGTAGCGGTGTTTTCCAGTTACTTTCCCAAAATTGCTTTTAGAGCAATTTTCTTCCACTTCTTCTAAAAGCTAGAATCTTAGGATTATCTTCTGAAGTGTTAGAAGAAGAAGCTTCTTCTATTGTTAAGGTTCTGTCAAGATCTCTCTTTTTTGAATTTTTTGGAAGATTTCTTGTATTCAGCTTTTTCTTCAGTATTCTTCACAGTTGAGGCACAACAATAAGTCTACATCTCAAAGATTAGATTTATGAAGTTTGTGAAGGACCTCACTGTTAGTTCTTTCCGGAAGCACTGCATGGGGTTAGGCTTGGATTTTCCAAAGATACAGAATATAGTTCATAGAATTTTACTTTTTTTTTTTTTACAAAAAAATAGTAAGATAAAACAATATCAAACAATCCATCTTACCCTACTCCTTTGACATTGGGTTTATCTTCAAGAACATTGACATGAAGATTTACTTTACTATTTGGTTTCTAAATTATAAAACCCTATAGGCTTTGCTATTTAGAGTGTAAAACCAACTAGACTCCCCTCATCTGATTTTCCATCAAACTTGCAAGCACATAAAGAGTATCTAAAATTGTAACATGACAACCCATAAGGTGTATGTAGCTGATATTGGTTTTGTGGCCAAACCAAAAAGCATCATAAGAGTTTTGTTTTTGAGGTATTAGTCACTCTTACCTATTAAAAAAATATCGCAAGCGTACTAACTGCTTCTGCACCAAATAAAGTAGTTGCTAAAGGAGTAGTCTGCTAGCCATAGTTCTAGCAAGCCTCGATTAGGGTCTGTTATTCTTTCAGCAACTCCAATTATGTTGTGGCGTTCTGGCCTTGCTATACTCTTGGTTTTATTCCCTTGTTTCCACAAAATCAAGCTTATATCTATTCTTAATTTCAGTGCCATTATCTAATCTAATGATTTTAACCCTATGACTAAGCTGGTTTTCAATATGCCTAATGAAGTTCTGAAGAACGCCACTAGTTTCATCCTTAGAGGCAAAAAAGAATACCCAACTAAATCTGGTACAATCATTAGTAATTACAAGGCAATAACTTGCATGATTAATGCTTTTTACAGAAGTAGGACCAAAAAGATCCATATGCAAGGTGTGTAATGGCTTAGTGATTAATCTTTCTAATTTGGCCTTGCAGGAGGCCCTGTGTTGTTTACCTTTATGGCAGGCAACACATGTATGGTCATTTTTGAAAACCTTGGAAGGTAGACCTCTTAAAAGGTTTCTGTAAAACCTAAAAATCTCAACAAGTGTAAAATTACCAAAATACCCCTAATGCAAGAAAAGTACATAAAAGCATGCATAAATTTCATTTTAATTCTAGAAATTATAAAAATACAACATATGACAATTATGAAATTTATGTAAGATTAAAATACCTTATATTATATAAGAAAAATAATTAATATTTATGTATATATACTTTAGCCGAAATTATGTATACTTATTTAATTATACTTTACAAATTAAATAAAATAAATTTAAGATAATTACAAAATAAATTTGGCAAGATTAAAATTCTGATTTAATCTATTTTGAAAGCCCAAAAATTCGGCCAAAATATTTATTTAATTTCTTTATGCATTTTATTTTGTTAAACTTAAAACAAACACCTACGAAAACCCTAAAATACAAAAGTGGCGGCATAAAAATTATTCAAGGGTTAGGACGATTTTTCTAAGGTGTTTTGGAGATCAAGGAAGGTGGGAAAAATAGTGGGAAGATTGTAGAGGCTTGGTTCGATCGTGGAAATTTATTTGGTTCGAAAAACCAATTCGTGTGTCAATAATTCGAAAAATAACCAAGGATCATCAAGGGTATTTTTGTATCTCATTTTTCATCATATTAATTCGTTCTATGCTTAAGAAAAATTATCATGCATGTTATTTTGGTCGAAATAATTAAAACATGTTCGAAACCCTAATTTTTAGCTAATTATGAAATCGGCATAAATAATAATTGTACATTTGATTTTATATTTTTCTAAGGTTGTATATATCATATGTAACTCAGATAAATTGTTGGAAAAATTTAGAAGAGGATTCGAATATTTATTTGGGGATTTATCTTGTTTGCCGATTTCGAATAAAGGAAAAAGGGAAAGAAAAGTGTTAAAATAAATTAGGGTTAGGGTTTTGCTAATTTTTACAGGTTCAATTAATGCTAATGATTGGGTAATAATTATGGTTGTGATTGGGAAAAATCAAATTAGGGTTTTGTGGATTTAATTACTTAGCCGATTTGATTTTTAATATATGAGGGGGTGTTTTGTAATTTCTGAAACTATGAGGTCTATTTTAAACATGTTATTATATTTATTATAATCTGTATAAAATAAGTTGGGGGGTATAAAATGTCATATTGATATTATTTTGGATTAAAATGGTTAATTACATATAATAAGTAATTAGAAATTAATTAATTAAAATAGAGGGACTGAAATTATAAATTCTGAAAAGTGGAAGGTTTGGTCAGTATTTAACGTATAAAGTATGAATTTGGTCTATTTGAATCTATAAGGACATGTTTTGTAATTATGGATAGATTAAGAGATAATGTTTAAATAATTAATAAAAAAAAGGGCTAAATATGTAAAATTGTGTAACTTAAGGGTTTGACTTGTAAATACAGAAAATGGAAGGTATAATCTGAATAAAATGTGAAACTTTGATATTTACACTATGTGAAACTTTGAAAAGTGTTGATTTAGTATATTAAACCCTAAAATATGGGGGAAAGTTGGTCATATTTAACCCATAAACTTAGTAAGGTTTAGACATGTTAAGTCCCTAAAACTATTCAAAATACCTAATAGATTTTCGAATATCAATGTTGAATAGTACTAATTTTGGAACTTACAAAAAAGGGAAAGTTTACTTAAAAATAGAAAGTTACTAAACATAGAAAAGTATACTATAAATGAATAGTTTATAATTCGAATTCATCATTTCTTTAGGTAAACCGGTCAAAGTAGGGAGAACAGTGATTTTGATTTCCCTATGCGTGTTTTTCTTTGATTATTGCTTTGCTTTCGGAATAAGGTACAGATAATCTGACCCTTATCGTTAGGATTTTCTCATGCATATTTCTATTTTTATTTATCTTTGATTACTATGTGAATTGCTACATTTTGATGTCCGAGCCTTTTATCTTGGTAGTTCTCTTATTGATCTGTTTTGTGTCTATTTGAACCCTGCTATGCTACCTTTGATATTAGAACCTTTGACATTGAACCTTTGCTATGATCCCTTTGAAATGAACTTTGATATGACTTTGCTTTAAACCCTTCAGTTTGAGACCCGCGCATCTATGTGTTTCTAGCCATGACGGTAACATGGCCGTGTCATTGATGCACCTTTGGCATGACTCATGTATGAGCTGAGTGATTCTCACGCCCGGTTCCCCCCATTTGATATGATATGCGCCATTATGAGATTATTATTTGTTTAAGGGGCGTTATTGGATGCATTAGATTTGTTATGTATGCGATGGATTATGACTTTATGATATTTGGTATATTTGGTATACTGATTGTTTGGGTGCAATCACGTCTTTTCACAATATGGAACTTCGCGACTCCATGGCTAATATGAATATGATTTCGGTTAGGGCTTGTATTGGACTCTTGATTTTGACTTTCTGATTCATCTTACCTTACACTATGAATTGACTTATGATTTTCTTACTTCTATTGTATTCCTTTGATCTTGTATCTTGTGATACTCTTTGCACCTTATTATCGTATCCTTTGATTTCCCGTATCTTTTGCATTTCGAGTTAATATCTGTTCACTGGGCTTTGTAAGCTCAGTCGCACTTGTCTTTTAAATGCGGCAGGGATTCTAAGCTAGGGAGTGGGGTTTGCTTTCGGGATAGAGTGCTGAGTGTTGGAATTACCCTGAATCTTAGTTTTGATATATGATTTGTTACTTTTCGAGACATTCGTTATTTCGGTTATTTCATTTGGATATGTCTGTCCTTTAAGAACTTATGTACCTTAAGTCATGTTGACTTATTTTCCTTTGGTTATTTATTTGAGACTTCCGTGTTTTATGCTTTGTTATGATTAGTATGCCTTTGATGTCACAACCATATTTGTAATACTTCTACCCTTTTGAGTGTGGGGCGTTAAAATTTAAGGTATCAGAGCCGGTTGTTTAATAATGACGAGGTCTTTTGACCTTAGAGGTTAGAGTATGGCCTGTGAGGATTGGTTAGACATTAGGTTCCTCGGTGTAACTCTCTTCCGTAACCTATCTTGTTTTCGTTTGCTAATCGTTTTCTCGATCGTTCAGATGGTGACTACCCGTAGAAATTCGGATGACGATGTTCCTAACTTCGAGGCCATGATTAATGCTGCTGTGGCCAATGCTCTCCCTAACCTTACGGCTGCTTTGAGAACTCAGATCACCAATGACATCAGGAATGGTGCTGGAGCTTCAGGTGGTGGTGGTGGTGATGCTATACCCCAAGGGATTCATGTTTGGATCGAAAGGTTTACTAAGTTAAAGCCGCTTGCGTTTCGGTCTGCTGCCACTCCTGCCGAGGCAGAAGACTGGATTACGCATATGGAGAAGTTATTTCAAGTTTTGGGATGTCCCGACAACTTCAAGACTCGTCTTGCTGCGTTTAAAACGAGGGTGATGCACTGAGCTGGTGGAAAGCTCATTTACGTACTCAGGTTGGAGGCGATGCTTTTGCCGATACTTGTACTTGGGTTGCTTTTCGTGAGATCTTTTACAACAGGTATTTTCCGGCATCTGAACAACAACGTTATGAGCGTGAGTATGGGTCGATATGTCAGCTGGATCGAGAGAATTCTGGGGAGTACATGGAGAGGTTCACTAGATTGGCTAGTTTCGTTGGAGCTACTGCTGGAGATGCCCAGAGGCAAGCTAGACATTTCAAGTGGGGGCTAAAGAAGTGGGTTTTGGACCGGATCGTTAATACGGATTATACGAATGTTGCGCAGGTTGCGGCTGCCGCCCGTAACATCGAGTTATTGCATGAGAGCGGAAATTCGAATACGGGGATTAGTGACTGGTAATCGGATTCAGAACAGAGGACAGGGCCAACAGGAGAATAAAGGTCGTTATGACCAGGGTCAGCATGAGTATCGGGGTCGTCAGGATCGGGGTTATGATTCGAAACGACATGATTTTCGGGGTCAAGATCAGAGGTTTGCTGGTAGGAATGGGAATGACCGCCAGGGTCAGGGTAACTACAACCAGCGCCAGCACAGGGGTCAGTCAAGCGGGATTTTAAACCAGGGTTCATACTTTAGGTTCTGCAGGTCAGAGGAAGGTTAACTGAGACTTTGCCTACTCCACCTCTTTGTACTACCGGTAGGAAAGCTCTCCGGGTGTTTGTTATAAGGTACTGAGGGATGTTTTATTGTGGGTCTACTCACATAAGGTGAAGATTGTCCCAAGGGAAGAGAAGCAGAGTAGGCCGCGGATTTTGCTGACCTACCTCCTACTACAAGGACGGGTTTATGCTACGACTCGTATCAGGCAGCCAAGGACTTCAGGTACCAATTACCGGTATCTCTACATTGATGAAACGTATTGTCTTCGTTTTTTAGTTAATGGGGCTACCCACATTATTATATATACCACTTTGCTAGAAACTTAATAGGACTCCTACACCAATTAACTTGAAGTGTAATCATTTCAACCCAATGAAGCAACCATATGCTTGGGATTTTGACCATGAAAATGTAACTGCCCTCTACGTTTTGATGATCGTTTTCGTCCTGCGAATATACTTCCTATCATCATGCTCGACTTTGCATGTAATTATTGGATGGGATTGGTTGGCGTCTCATCGGCTACCATGACTGCTATGCTAGGACTGTAGATCTTTGGTAAAACGTTAGCCAACCTGAATTTGTTTTCATGGTGTCCTCACCGCTTAAGGTCCGGTTAAGCTCATCTTGTATGAAGGCACGTACTTGATTTCTCATGGGTGCCAAGGATTTTCTGGCTTCTGTCTCTGGACACATCTTTGAGAGTTCTAATATTGAAAAATGCTTTCTGTGTTCGTGAATTCTCGCTGATGTTTTTCCCGGATGAACTTCTGGACTTCCTCAGGCTAGAGAGATTTGAATTTGGCATGAGTTAATTCCCGGTGCTGAAACCCAATCTCATAAGAGCACCGTATTGTATGCACATGTTGAATTGGAAGGAGTTAAAGGAGGCAGTTACATGAGATGTTGGAGAATGGCTTTATTAAGACCCCAGGTTTGCCTTGTGCCATACGGGTGCCACGGTCTTATTTGTTAAGAAGAAGGTGGGAGCATGCGCTTGTGTATTGATTACCGCGAAAAACTCACACCGTATTTACGATTCGTAACTCTATCCTCTTCCGCGAATCGACGCATTGTTTGACAAACTGCAAGGGGCCAAATATTTTTCTAGATTGGGATTGCGATCTGGTTATCACCAACCTTCGTGTGGAGAGAAGGATATTTCTAAAGACTGCTTTTCGGTACGCGTTATGGCACTACGAGTCTTGGTTATGCCCTTCGGTCTGACTAATGCTCCTGCCGTGTTTATGGATTTGATGAACCGTATTTTCCACGAGTACCTTGATAAGTTCGTTATTGTTTTCATCGACGACATCCTCGTTTACTCCAAGTCTAAAGAAGAGCATGAGCGACATCTACGGATTGTGTTGGAGATTCTTAGACAGAAGAAGTTGTATGCGAAGTTTTCGAAGTGCGAGTTCTGGTTACAGCAAGTCGCGTTCCTTGGTCATATTGTATCTGCAAACGACATTATTATGGATCTATCAAAGGTGGAAGCTATCACCAAATGGCCGAGACCTACTACGGTGACGGAAGTGAGAAGTTTTCTGGAGCTTGTGCTATTAACCCAAATGTTTTGTTAAGGGTTTCTACCAATTAAGCTCTACTCTTACCCAGCTGATGAGAAAGGGTGAGAAGTTTGTGTGGACGGATGAGCGTCAGGAGAGTTTTGAGGAATTGAAACGGAGATTGGTGTCTGCTCCGATATTGACTCTTCCATCAGGTTCTGGTGGTTTTTAGATATACAGTGATGCATCGAAGAAAGGTTTGGGTTGTGTTTTGATGCAACATGGGAAGGTGATCGCCTACGCTTCAAGGCAGCTGAAGCCTTATGAAGTAAATTATCCAACTCATGATCTTGAGTTAGCTGCGTGGTATTGCAATTGAAGATCTGGAGACTCTATCTGTATGGTGAAGCCTTGTGATATATTTTACAGATCATAAGAGTCTCAATAATTTTTACTCCATCGGAAATTAAATGAGACAGAGAAGTGGTTGGAACTTCTGAAAGATTATGACACTAACATCCGTACCATCGGGCAGGCACTTATGTGGTTGCCGACGCACTTAGTCAAAAAAATCTGGATGTTAGCTTGTTTTGATTCCATAATCCTTCGTGATTTAAGAGCGTTTGGAGTTGAGTATGTGTACGAGGTCTGTGTGGCTATTGGGCGAGTATGAGGACTAGCGTCTAACTCATGATACAGATCAAAGAAGAACAAGGGGACGCCGGTGAGTTGTGGGCTATTGTGCAGAATGTTGAAGGACGGTCAAACATACTGAAGTTCAGTGTGATGATGACGGTGTGTGTGGTTTGATGATAGGCTATTGTCCTAATGATCCGGCACTTCTACGAGAAGGTTATGATGAAGCTCATAGTTCTCCATATACTAAGTGTTCATCCACGGTTAACCAAAATGTACTAGAGATTTGAAACAGTACTTTTTGGTGGAACGTGGCATGAAGCAAGATGTGGCTCGTTTGTATCCAAGTGTATGATTTGTCGCGGGTCCAAAATTGAACATAAGGGCTAGTGGTTTGTTACAGCCATTGGAGATGCCTGTGTGGAAATGGGCTGGATTTCATAGTTTCGTTACTTGGTTTGCTACTACTCAAAAAGACATGATGCAATTTGGTGTGAGTTGTTGATCGGCTAACCAAGTCTGCTCATTTCATACCTATTCTCTGGAAGAAACTATGGTACTAGTAAGTTGGCGAAGATTTTTCGACAGGAAATCGTTAGACTGGCATGGTACTCCGACTTCTTAGTGTCGAAGAGATCCGAAGCTTTACGTCCTAGTTTTTTGGAAAGGATTCAGAAAAGCTTGGGGAAACTCGTTATAAGTTCAGTACAGCATTTCATCCTAACCCGATGGGTCGTCAGAGAGGACCATTCAGAATTTGAAGATATGTTGAGGGCTTGTGCTTTGGAATGGCCGGGTTGTTGGGATTGAATATTTCTGCTTGCCAGGAGTTGCATACAATAATAGTTGATTGCTAGCTAAGGCAGCAATCTTTCTGAGCTTTGTCTGGTAGAAAATGTCGCGCACCTATTTGATGATGAAGTCGGTGAAACGTTTGATTGAAGGTTCGGCGCTCATCGAGATTACTAATGGAGAAGTGGTGTGCTAAGGAGCAAAACTGAAAGAGGCTAGATCGCGGACAGAAGCGTTATGCTGATAAGCATAGACGTGACTTGAGTTTCAATTGGGATCGTCGTATTTTTGAAGGTTCGCAATTCAGAGGAGTTAAACGTTTTGGGATCAAGGGCAGCTTAGTCTCGATTCATTGGTCCGTTGAGGATTTTTGGAACGTATTGGAGAGGTTTCGTTATCGTCTGGCGCTTCATCCGCAGTTATTGCACGTTCATGATGTCTTTCATGTATCTCTTTTTGAGGGGATACCTATATCATCCATTGGGTCGCATCTTATCCTTTTGAACAGAATCAGCCTGATATGTCTTTGTCCGAGGAACTGAAATCATTCTGGCTCGGCACGAGAGAGTCATGAGACACAAAAGTCATCCCTTTTGTGCAGAATCTTTGGAAGAATCACCCAGAGCGTGAGGCTACCTGCGAGACCGAAGAGTCTATGCGAACTAATTATCCTCATTTCTTTGTCTAGTTCGGTATGTTTTCGTTTCGTTCTCACTTCGTTTTCATTTCGGTTCATTTCAATTTTCGAGGACGAATTTTTTTTTTAGAGGGGAAGAAGTTGTAAAACCTAAAAATCTCAACAAGTGTAAAATTACCAAAATACCCCTAATGCAAGAAAAGTACATAAAAGCATGCATAAATTTCATTTTAATTCTAGAAATTATAAAAATACAACATATGACAATTATGAAATTTATGTAAGATTAAAATACCTTATATTATATAAGAAAAATAATTAATATTTATGTATATATACTTTAGCCGAAATTATGTATACTTATTTAATTATACTTTACAAATTAAATAAAATAAATTTAAGATAATTACAAAATAAATTTGGCAAGATTAAAATTCTGATTTAATCTATTTTGAAAGCCCAAAAATTCGGCCAAAATATTTATTTAATTTCTTTATGCATTTTATTTTGTTAAACTTAAAACAAACACCTACGAAAACCCTAAAATACAAAAGTGGTGGCATAAAAATTATTCAAGGGTTAGGACGATTTTTCTAAGGTGTTTGGAGATCAAGGAAGGTGGAAAAAATAGTGGGAAGATTGTAGAGGCTTGGTTCGATCGTGGAAATTTATTTGGTTCGAAAAACCAATTCGTGTGTCAATAATTCGAAAAATCACCAAGGATCATCAAGGGTATTTTTGTATCTCATTTTTCATCATATTAATTCGTTCTATGCTTAAGAAAAATTATCATGCATGTTATTTTGGTCGAAATAATTAAAACAAATTAGAAACCCTAATTTCGAATTAATTATGAAATCGGCAAAATAATGATTGTACACTTGATTTTATATTTTTCTAAGGTTGTATATATCATATGTAACTCAGATAAATTGTTGGAAAAATTTAGGGGAGGTTCGAATATTTATTTGGGGATTTATCTTTGTTTGCCGATTTCGAATAAAGGAAAAAGGGAAAGAAAAGTGTTAAAATAAATTAGGGTTAGGGTTTTGCTAATTTTTCCAGGTTCAATTAATGCTAATGATTGGGTAATAATTGTGTTTGTGGTTGGGAAAAATCAAATTAGGGTTTTGTGGATTTATTAGTTAGCCGATTTGATTTTTAAGGTATAAGGGGGTGATTTGTAATTTCTGAAACTTTGAGGTCTATTTTAAACATGTTAGTATACTTATTATATTCTGTATAAAATAATTTAGGGGGTATAAAATGTCATATTGATATTATTTTGGATTAAAATGGTTAATTACATATAATAAGTAATTAGAAATTAATTAATTAAAATAGAGGGACTGAAATTGTAAATTCTGAAAAGTGGAAGGTTTGGTTAGTATTTAATGTATAAAGTATGAATTTGTCATATTTGAATCTATAAGGACTTGTTTTGTAATTATGGATAATTAAAGATATTGTTTAAATAATTAATAAACAAAAAGGGCTAAATATGTAAATTGTATAAATTAAGGGTTTGACTTGTAAATACAGAAAATGGAAGGTATAATCTGAATAAAATGTGAAACTTTGATATTTACACTTTTAACCTTGAAAATTGTTGATTTTGTATATTAAACCCTAAAATATGGAAAGTTGTCATATTTAACCCTAAACTTGTAAGGTTGACATGTTAAGTCCCTAAACTATTCAAAATACTTAATAGAATCTCAAATGATGAATATTACTAATTTTGGAAACTTACTAAAAATGGAAAGTTACTAAAAATGGAAAGTTACTAAAAATGGAAAGTTACTAAAAATGGAAAGTTACTAAAAATGGAAAGTTACTAAAAATGGAAAGTTACTAAAAATGGAAAGTTACTAAAAATGGAAAGTAAGAGGGAGTGATTTTGATTTCCTGTGGTGTTTTCTTTGATTATTGCTTTGCTTTGGAATAAGGTACAGATATTCTGACCTTATCGTTAAGGTTTCTCATGACATATTCCTCTCTATCTTTGATTACTTATGTGATTTGCTACCTTTGCTCTGAGCCTTTTATCTTGGTTCTCTTATATGATCTGTTATTATGTTCTATTTGAACCCTGCTATGCTACCTTTGATATTTGAACCTTTGACATTGAACCTTTGCTATGATCCCTTTGAAATGAACTTTGATATGACTTTGCTTTGAACCCTTCAGTTTGAGACCCGAGCCAATATTTGTTCGTAGCCATGAAGGTAACATGCCGTGTCATTTAATGGCACCATTGGCATGACTCATGTGGGGTGATGATTCTCACACCGTCCCCCATTTGATATTATATGCGCATTATGAAGATTATTATTTGTTTAAAGGGCGTATGGATGCATCCTAGATTTGTTTTGTATTCGATGGATTATGACATTATGATATATGTATATTTGGTGACTGATGTTTGGGTGCATTCCACGTCTTTCACAATTTGGAGCTCGCGACTCCGTGGTTACTATGATATGATTTGTTTGGGCTTGGTAATTGGACTTGATTTGATTTTCTGATTCATCTTACCTTACCCTATGAATTGATTTCTGATTGTCTTACCTTATATTTGTATTCCTTTGATCATGTCTTGTGATACCCGTTGCACCTTATATCGTATCCTTTGACTTTCTGTTATCTTTTGCGTTCGATTATATATATATATCTGTTCACTGGGCTTTGTAAGCTCAGCCGCACTTTCATTTTCCCTGTGGCAGGTATCTAAGCTAGGAGCTGGGTGTTGCTTCGGGATATGAGTGCTGATGTAGGGAAACTTACCCTAGAGATCTTAGTTTTGATATATGATGTTATATACTTTTCGAGAATTCGTTTATTAAAGGTTATTTCGTTTGGATATGGTTGTCTTTTAAAACTATGTACATTAGAGTCATGTTGACTTATTTCCTTTGGTTATTTATTTTGAAGACTTCGCTGTTGATGCTTGTGTTTATGATGTATGGTATGCCTTTGATTTCACAGCCCATATTTGTAATACTTCTACCCTTTTGGGTCGGGGCGTTACACTTCTAATGTAGTCCTCTCACTTTGACAATCTGTTTGTGGGTGGTAAGACGTACTCATATCCAATTGAGTACCTAGGGCTTCGTTTAACGATTTCCAGTAATGTGATGTAAACTTACTGTCTCAATCAGAAATAATCAAAACTGGCACTCTATGTCTCGAGACTACTTACTTCAAGTATTGTCTCGTCAACTTCTCTATTGTGTTGGTTTCCTTCATTGGTAAGAAATGAGCATATTTTGTGAGTGAGCCGTAAACAATTACACCCAAATTGTATCTTGACCAGACGTCGTCTTAGGTAACTTAGTAACGAAATCCGAAGTCCATAGTTATGTTTTCCCATTTCCATTCAGGGATTTTTGGTTATACCAATAGACCGGACAGTTTTTGGTATTATGCTTTAACCTTTGCGCAAGTCATACACTTTCTCACAAATGTGGCAATTTCTGGTTTCATATTGGGCCACCAGTATAGCTTCTTCAAATCTTGGTACATCTTGTCCGATCCAGGGTGGATCGAATACTTTGACTTATGCGACTCGTGCATAATCAAAGCTCTCAAGTCACCAAACAGTGGTATCCAGCTTCTATTCTTCAAACACAACGTTCCATCTGCACGTGGCTCCAGATTCTTAATCATGCCATGCAAATCTTCTGTTCCGTAATTCTCTTCTTTTCTCGCCTCAACCTGAGCATTCAAGATCCGCGCAGGGAGGTTCAAACCGATTGTCATAACCAAGGCTCGAACTCGCAGTGGCTTAGGTCTACTCTTTCGGCTTAACGCATCAGCCACCACATTCGCCTTTCCCGGGTGGTAGCGTAACTCGCAGTCATAGTCACTTAACAGTTCTAACCACCTACGTTGCCTCATATTCAACTCTTTCTGATCTAGAATATGTTGCAAACTCTTATGATCAGTGTACACAACGCACTTCGTGCCGTAAAGGTAATGTCTCCACATCTTGAGAGCGAACACCACAGCTCCCAATTCCAAATCATGTGTCGTGTAGTTCTTCTCATGGATTTTGAGCTGGCGGGAAGCATAAGCTATGACTTTCTCTTTCTGCATCAACACTGCGCCTAATCCCTTATGAGAAGCATCACAATATACTACGAAGTTTTCACTTCCTTCGGGCAATGCCAAAATCGGTGCACTACACAACTTTTGCTTCAATGTCTGGAAAGCAGTTTCCTCCTTTTCACCCCAATTGAACTTTACACTTTTCTGAGTCAGCTTTGTCATAGGCTTGGCAATCTTGGAGAATCCTTCGATAAATCGTCGGTAGTAACCGGCAAGACCTAGAAATTGGCGAATTTCTGTTGGAGTTTTGGGTGATTCCCAATCCTTGATTGACTCAATCTTCGCAGGATCAACGTGAATGCCTTCGCTATCAATCACGTGTCCAAGAAATTGTACCTTCGATAGCCAAAAGTCACACTTTGAGAACTTGGCGTACAATTCTTCCTTCTTGAGCAACTCCAAAATTAGTCTAAGATGTACATCATGTTCTTCCTTGGTCTTAGAGTAGATCAAGATGTCATCAATGAACACGATCACAAATTTATCTGTTCATCAAATCCATGAACACTGCCGGCGCGTTAGTCAACCCGAATGGCATCACTTGGAACTCGTAATGACCATAGCGAGTTCTAAACGCCGTCTTTGGGATATCCTCGTCCCAAACTCTGAGTTGGTGATAGCCAGACCTCAAGTCGATCTTTGAGTACACACTTGATCCTTGCAACTGATCAAACAAGTCGTCGATTCGCGGAAGTGGGTATCGATTTTTCACAGTAAGCTTGTTAAGTTCACGGTAGTCGATACACATTCGGAAAGAGCCGTCTTTCTTTTTGACAAACAAAACTGGAGCTCCCCAGGGTGAGGAACTTGGCCTTATAAATCCATTGTCGGAAAGTTCTTGTAGTTGAGTAGACAGTTCTTCCATCTCTGACGGTGCTAACCTATACGGGGCTCGAGCTACAGGACAAATAATCAAGATAAAAAATGATGAGGTTTAACTGAGGGTGAAAAGAGAAAAAGGGGAAGGAGATCGGGGTGTCGTACGGTGACAACCACTGCGACTACAACAAACCGACAAACCAAAGAAGGCGCTATGCTTGGAGCCATGACCAATGCTGTATCAAATGACAACGAGGTTTGTCCGAAATGCAAGAACAAGAAGCATAATGGGGATTTTTGGAAGTGCGGTAAGTGTGGTAAGTTAGGGCACAAGACTGCTGCTTGTAGGTGCCCCGACAAGAAAGATGTGACTTGTTTCAATTGCAACGAAAAGGGTCACCTAAAGAGAGATTGCCCTCATGAGAAAGTATGGTCAGTGGTTAGAAATAATGTGGAGAAGTTACAAGTTAGGAGCTATGGATGCTCAACAAGATCCAAAAGTCGTTACTGGTACGTTCTTACTTAACAACCGATATGCTACTGCTTTATTTGATTCGGGTGCCGATAAAAGTTTTGTATCTACAAATTTTAGTACCCTTATTGATATTGAACCGGTTGAGTTAGATACTAGCTATGAAGTCGAATTGGCCGACGGAAAAGTGGTAAGTACCAATAATGTATTAATAGGATGTACACTTAACCTTCTCAAACCCATTCTCTTTCTAATGATTTGATGTTATAGAACTGGAAGTTTTGATATCATTATTGGATGGATATGGTTATCAAGATATGATGTGCTTATTTAAGTGGAGAGGAAAAAACGGTTAGGATTCCATAGAAGGTACAGACGTTAGTTATCGGAGGCGATAGAAATAATTCTCGATGAGATCGTTTCTGGCATAAGGCTCAAAAAGTATATCGCGGAGGGTTGTCACCTCCTCTCCCCCCCCCCTAAGAGCTCTTATTGCTAAGATAGATAGACAATTTAGAGAAACCGATTCTTCATGCGAGAATTAATATCTACACTCACTCACCACTAGACCCAAACTTTTCCCTACCTACCCCAAAACACAAGAGCGCCCCGACCGCTAGAACCTCAGTCCCACCTCCCCTCAGCCGCACTGTCCTACCCCCCCCCTCCCACGGCTCACCATCTGACTCCCGACAGGTGAATCGCCCATTAGAAGTATGTTCATTTGATATAAGACCAGGCACATGTCAATTTAGGGTTAAAAAAGAGGTTAAAAATTGACTACTTGGGTAAGTTTTCTTTAGTGAAATGACCCATACTTACTCGGAAAACATCTCATGATAACTTGTTTAATTTTCTTGTATTGTTACTTTCTACGTCTAAGTCGCCACTGTTTATTTTCCTCGAGTCACGTATTTTAGGATGGTGCTTAGGAGACTTAGTACTTCCGCTCGCTCAAGACTCAGGATACTTCTGATCTATTGTCCTTATGGTGAGTTCATTAGCCTCGCACATTTTTTATACTTTAATGTTTTAGAAACCCGCTGAGGGAGATAACATGCTTGTTTTTAAATAGAACACAAGGGACCTGAATGTATGCTAGTAGTCTTGATTATTATAAGTTAGCTTAACTCGCTAAATAAAAGTCTCACAGAAATCATGAATTGTTAATTGCCAGGAATAAGGCATACACTTATACATGAAATAGTACTATTTGGAGATTACCACCTCCGATCCGTGACGACTAGCTATCGTCTTGTGTTGGGAACATAACACCCGATGCATATTGTATAGAGATTAAGATACACTCATAGCGAGGGTGTATAGTGGGCATTATATTGAATATATGGTAAGGTTCGATGTCATGAGGCTTATAATAATCCCCTATAACGTTGTCTGATCCACATCGTTATATCTGATAATTTTGAAAAATGATACTTGTGTTCGGAAAATTTTATTGTTTATATATATATTAAACTCTATGAATTCACTCAAACATTTTTTTGACTTAACTACATACGACCAGTACTAACTATAGTACTGCCACTCTACCAGTACTAACTATAGTACTGCCAGACTTAACTTAGTACTGGCAGACTTAACTTAGTACTGTCAGAACTAACTAATACTACCAGACTTAACTGTTATACTACCAGTATTAAGTCTTTTACAATATATTTCCCAACACCAAAACCTAGGAGCAACAATCAAACATCTAGGAGTTTGCCTGTATCTAAGAGTAGTCGCGTTATGATAACGGTTGTGCCCAAAGCAGATCACTCTAAGAGTTCTAGTTCTTTCTCAGATTCCAAACAATTTATTTGTTCTACATGTTATAAGTGTGTCTTTAATGCAAATCATGATGCTTGTATAACAAAACTCCTGAAGGAAGTAAATTCACGTGCTAAGATTCAATCCAATAAGACCACAAATAGTAACAAACCCGTAGATCAAAAGAGTCATACTCAGAAACCTAGTAGACAGATCTTTACAGGACATAGGTTTTCTCCTAAAAAGACTTCCGCTGTGTCTGAGAAAACATCTCCTAGATCTGATCTTAGGTGGAAACCCACGGGTAGAATTTTCAAATCTGTTGGTCTTAGGTGGATTCCTACAGGAAAGTTATTCGACTCTTGCACAATCAAAGTTGACAGTTAACCCTCAAATGGTTCAAATGTAGATATCCCTCATATTCATGAATACAAACAAACTCTGGATGTAAGTGCAGGTACATCAATCAATGTTCAGAAGGAACAAAGTCTTGATTTAAGTGCAGGTACCTTACGTAATGTCAATAATGAAAATCTCAGAGTATGGTTGCTGAAAAAGATGATATCTCAGAAACCATTGTCAAAGTGGATTCACAGATGATGATCAATGTCAAATGACGTCTGTTCACAACAGTTCAGGCCTCAATCCTCAATTTCAAATGACGTTTGATCTCAACAGATCAAGCCTCGAACCTCAATGTCAACAGCAGAAGCCGAGTATGTGTCTTTATCTGCGTGCTGCGCCAAGTTCTATGGTTGAGAACTCAACTCACAGATTATGGCTTCCACTTTGATAAAATACCTATGTATTGTGACTCAAAGGCAGCCATAGCCATCTCATGCAATCCAGTCCAGCATTCTCGTACCAAGCACATCGATGTCAGATATCACTTCATAAAGGAACAGGTTGAAAAGGGTATTGTTGAATTATTCTTTGTCGGAACTAAATACCAGTTAGCTGACTTGTTTACTAAAGCTTTATCGGAAGACAGGTTTAAGTATCTTGTTAGACGACTCGGTATGAGATGTTTGACTCCAGATGAACTGGAGGTTCTGGCAATTGAATCTGCTTGATCCATCAAACATCAATTTGTAAATATTTTTATTCTCTCTTTATTTTTGATTTATAATTTTTTTTTGAAAAAGACAATAGAAAAATATAAAACCTAGAAAAACAAAATATAAAATCAGAAAAATTTCAAAAATACCAAAAAGAA
>BQNB010085924.1:0-13319 GCA_026074375.1 Tanacetum coccineum
TAATCCAAGTCCGAAGCCGGAACGCGTCCGATAACGATTTTCAGTTTTACGCAGGACAACTTCTCGGAAAATTATCAGATTCAAACGTAACGTATAAAAGTCAAAAATTTTGATCGGAAAAGGTTAAAATATTAACCTGAAATTCATGAGGTGTGACATTTACCATACATAAATTTAACTTTAAAAAAAATTATACTTCGTGACCTAAAAGCCACATGCAGCACCAATGTAGGTCTACTCATGAGCGAACGAATTTATGAGATATATTGTGAGATAGGTAATATAGGGTTCGCTTAGGAACTGGACCTACATTGATGTTTGATGTGGTCATTGTAAACCACAAAAGTTTTACAAATCCATTGGCAGAGTACCTAATCGTTGCAGTGTAGTATAACAAGGACTCGGCGGGTTGTTATTGATCTCTAGGGGAATAGCTTTTAAAGGGTCAAACTAAACCTAACTAAGATCTAAGAGGTTTAGAGAAGATTATTTTTTGTATTTTTATATTTTTATGAAAGCAGATAAAATTCAGGTTTTAAAGGTGGTTTTGGTTGAAACTAATTAAACTAATAATTAAACAAAACTAATTTTGGTGGAAACTATATGTTAAACGAACGTATTTACTTAATCATGCATTACTACTTAGTTTGCTTCTCCTAATCCTATTGCTTTGTCACACTTGTGATGATCTGTGTAAGTATTTCCTAGGTTATGAACAGATTACACGAATCCGCCGTCTTTGTAATATTCCGTTAAGGCAACGCACAAGTAAGGTAGTATGAAGACTATTACAAGGCCTCTAAGAGTACATTACATGCATTAAAACACTTAAGAGGGATCAACCATATTAGGGGTAAGGTAGTATGAAGAATGTTACTAATGGTATCCTTTCTACACACTCGCGTTTCCCTAGATGTCTATGCTAATGTAATATTCTATAGCCAGTTTTCTAGAGTCTAACACGCACATCCATCACAAGAAGCAATATTAAAAGGATCTACAAACTAAGTTTCATGCAATCATAAGTAAATACTAATAGATCTAGCCTAGCATGTTAAAGAGAAGCGAAGAACAAGAATCAATCAAACAACACATAGACATATTAAAAGATTAAAGGATAAATGACTTCACTTGATTAAAACATGTGTTTAAGGCTGATACAAGAGGATTTTTAAGCCATAGGAACGACTTAAAAGCTGCTACCCTCGAACTATAATGTTTAGGGTTCCTCTCCCCAAAGTTGCACACTAAAACCCTAAAAACGTAGGTATATATATAGGAATTGAGTCGCGACGGAGTCGCTAAAATCTTGACGTCTTCGCTTCGCCGAATCTTCTTAGGATTTCTTTGAGGCGGTTACATTCTGACGCCGTCACACAACTTCTGACGCCGTCGCTTGTAAGTTCTGACGGTGTAGCTAGGAATTGCGACACCGTCTCTAGGCACTGTACGCGCATTCTTGAAACCACTTCGTGTAAAGTTGTAATCTTGTCCCGTTTCTTCCCAAATTGAGTCCAAGTCACGTGTATTTCCTCCAAGAGCTTCCAAAATGCTAAAAACACAAAAAGGAATGATTAAGCACATATTTTGGGCATATTTGCATGATTTAGGGGGTTAAATGACCACGAAAAAGTGCATAAGATGACACCTCATCAAATACCCATACACTTGGGATTTTCTTGTCCTCAAGCAAATGAGCTTTTCTACCTAGACAATAGCAATATCGGGCATTTAACTTACTTTTCAAAGATAGTTCATGGCACAACCTATTAGACCTCGTAATTAAAAGCACGAAAAATATACACTAGCACCTCACAATAAGTGTTTGGATTCTCTCTTTCTCTCAAGTGTATAATGAATTATAAAAATAATGGAAACGGGAAAATAACACTCATTACCTGTCGTAGCATACAAATTAGCATAGGCTTGGTAAAGGATCAAAAACCTCCACCGCAATGGCGTAAGCACCTAGGAATTACTATCAAAGAGGTGTTTAAAGGGTTGTGATGTATGGGTGTAAGTTAAACGGAAATGGAAACAAGTGGGATATATTTGGGTGAATTTGGGGTGGATTTGGGTGAGTTAATTAAATACAAGAATACACGTGAAGGCGTTGCTAAGCCAAGACTCGACTAAACTAGGACTAAGATATACAAACTTTACAACTAATTATCTTGATATGAACATAAGCAAAATGGCAGCCCGTATATTTTTTTCTCTTATATATATATATATACTTTTTGTTTTTTTGATTCTTTTTTATATATATTTTTTTCGTACACTTTTGCCCTACCATTTGCTAAAACATAATAATACATGACTTAGGTTTATAATTGTACCCCTACACTTGAGTTTTAGAACTCATAAGTACAAACTAACTAATGACTCGAATTGCGATGATCAAAATAACATGGAGCGTATTACGCACATATGGGGGTAATAAATTGACTTTCTTCCCCATATCTTCATAAAATAAAGACTACCATGAATCCCAATCGTCCCAAAACTCTATACACTAATAAAAGACTCGACTTAGCAACTATGTACTCAAGTAATAATTAACTAGGGTTTATAACAACAATGTACTAAAAGCGAGTACATACAAGGAAGGCTAAGGCGATTTGGGTGTAACATTTGGTGTGGGTTTAAAAATGCTCTTCATTAATAATCTGGAATCAACCAGAATATTATGAGAACCGTGAAAAGGATAGGCTCGGAGGGGTGTACTAGGGGTATCTTGCACTAAAAATGACTGCGAAGTAAGGGTGTGGGGATAGTTATATGACCGGGGAGACCATAATAACAAATACAAGTTTAAAACAAGGTTTAACCTAGTGCCTCTTATCATTTAGCAAATCATAATCACACAAGTGCGATCTCCCTAGCGGTCTCGGGATGAATCACAAAAACAAGTTCTAGAATTTAATACACTACCGACACACTCTCATATAGTTTTAACCGATACCAATGCTCCAGAAAAGGCGACAAAATCACACATGCACGAACAAATCCATGGACGCGACACACATGATTGCTCAGTCCTTAACTTAAGACAGCTAAAGGTGAAACTATCTTAGGTATCAAAGATGGATACCTGAATTCCTAAAGATCTAGGGGCGAACCTTACATTTTTAGAGTGAAAATTTTAAAGTGGTAAGGTTTTTGTGCTAGTCATATATTTCCTATCCATGAGACGCTAACAACCCACAATTTTACTCAGTGTAATTATGCATCTATTATATTTAATAGAACCATTTTCATGGAAATATTTTTGTTTTATTCCATCCATTATGTAACGTAACTTACATTTCCAAAGTAAACGAGCTCACGCAACTACCAATGCCAATTCCATCAATGTTTATGTCAAATGAACATTATAATATGTCAAGCAATATGTTTTAATATCCACTTTTACCACATACGTTATCTATTTTAACATACCATCCATACGTTTATTATAAAACGAACATTATACGTTAACATTTATATCAAAAGCCCGATTACATGTAATGTTTTCATACAAACCAAAAGTATAAACTTATAAGGCATGTGTACAAGTTATCAATGCATAAAATTCGAACTATGTTTCCCTCCAAAACCCTAGTACAACTCCTTTAAGCTCATAGTACAACCCGATAATGCACAAGATTCAAATTAGCCATTTTCCCTCCAATTTCTTATGAGATTTCATACCACCTTTTAAGCATGAGTTACAACTCCTACTATCACCACATTTGAACTAAACTTTCCCTCCATATCACCCTAGCTCGTTCTAAAACCATAACCCTAACCCAAAACCCTAATGAACCCGCCAACACCCTAACTAGTTTCAAAACCAAGCCAAAACCAAGCTAGCACCCTCCACCATGATCCACCACCTTGCCTACCACCTTGTCACCACCCTTGAGCCATAAACCAAACACCTTACCACCTCCTTGTCACCTACTCGTCACCTTGCACCCCAAGTAAAGCACCTTGTCACCACCTTGGTGATTCGAACCCTCACCACCACCCTACACCTTGCTAAGCTATAGTCCTAGCTTCTAATAGTCACCATTGCTAGAAACTTGGCCACCACTCTTCTCAACTTGGCCACCACTCTTTCTTTAACCCTATAAATAGCCGAAACCCTCCACACTTCCATAAACTCACCACAAAACTAAACCTATTCTCGAAATGATGTACTAGTCGAGCCCTAGAAGAAAAGAAAGAAGGTTTAAGCAAGTAGGAGCCAAGGTTTAAGAAGAACAAGAGGTTCTTGATTCATCTCCAAGAATTTTTGACCCATTTCACCATCTTTGAACCATTCCGAGTTCTTGTAAGTTCTAAAACTTGTTCTATAAGCTATTGATATGTTTTAAATCCTTTATAAGCTTTATTTAAACCATTTGAGCAAGCTAAACTCTTTTGAAAACTCCTAAACCTAACCGAACCCTAAATCGACCCATTTTTGGAAACCTTAATCTATTTGAACCCTATAAATAAGCTAGTATAAGCTTACTCTAATCCTAATAAGCTCTTATGTACTTTCATGATCACGTAAGATAAGCCCTTAAACCCTAAGCTTATTCATTTGGTTTTCCTAAACCAAACGCGCCTTAAAAACCCTAAAACCATTTTCGAAAACCCTAATAGGATATAAGCCATAAGCTGATCTTATAAGCTGTTCTAATAAGCTAACTTATCATTTTTATAAGCTTTGAAACCAACTCTAAAAGATCTAAGCTTTCGGGTCTTAGTTTTAAAACCAAACACACCCTTTTTGAACTATCGAGCTTATAAGCTCATTTCATAATCTTTAAGCTTATAAAACCAACTTATTTTAGCTTATTGTAATAAGCTAAATGCTGCAAAACTAAATTGGATTCAAAAAATACAAAGTATATGTTGGGATTTAGAGCTTCTACACTTAGTACTGCTAATAGTTAGTTAGTACTGCCAGTTATAGTTAGTACTATTAGTTGTATATTTAGTACCGTTAGTCATATATAGTTAGTACTGCTTATGTGATATGCATGAGTTATATTAGGAATAGATATGCATGATCACTTAACGCGTTTTGTAAGCCCATTAGGGTTTCCTTGGTGTATAAAAGGAACGCTCACGGTATAGTTAGAGAAATCAATCCAAAATAGAAAAGTGATAGTTATTAGGCAAAACATATAGTTGTTTTGTGAATCATTCAATATATTGAAAGTTTTGTAAAAGTTCTTGTGTTACTGTTATATTGTTTCTTCTGGTGTATAAATATTAGTTTCCGCATAATCTTTATATATTACTCAGGGTTTCTATCATTGTTGTTTTAGATCTATCTAAGACAACTTAAGCTTTAACAAGCTAATCTAAGATCTGTCAAAAGGGGATCAACAAGTGGTATCAGAGCTTGTGTTCTGAAACCTTGATCAAGAAGTTACAAACTAGAAGAACTCTTTATTCAATCAAAGAAATAGATCTTGAAACTACCTAAAATAATGTTGTTGCAAAGTTGCCCCTTCTGAAACAGGGTGACTATGAGATGTGGAAGCTAAGGATCGAACAGTACTTTCAGGTGCAAGATTATGCTCTATGGGAAGTCATAGAGTATGGCAATTCTTTTAAGCAAGTAGCTAGAAATACAACAAACACAAATGGTACCTCTACTTCAACTATACCAGGACCAGTTACCACTGAAGAGAAGAAACAGAAGAAAAATGATGTTAAAGCAAGGAGCATGTTGCTGATGGCACTCCCCAATGAACATCAATTGACATTCAATCAATACAGGATGCCAAAAACTTTGTTTGAAGCCATACAAGCAAGATTTTGCAACTGAAGTATCCTTCAAGAAGACTTAAAAACACTACTTTTGAATGCGGATGTATGGAACTTCAGCTGTCTTCAAGCAATGTGTTACTTGATCACAATTTCAAATAGGCTTTAGAAAATTGTTAGCAGATTGGCCACTCTTAGGTGAATAACAATCTCTCAAAGAAGATCTAAACTTAAATTCTTGAGAAGATTACTCTGATAAAGGAGCATGCATGCTGCGGTCTGGAGGAATTAAAAAAGATCGAAGGCACAATAAGTCTTGATGATCTCTACGAATCAATTTTAAAGATTGTTGAACAAGAGGTCCCAAGAAGTGTTACTCAAGCTTAGATTCTAGATCACAAAATGTGGGGCCTTCTTTGTATTCAACCTCCTAGTAGTAACCAATGGAGATACTATGCTAATGTTCAGGTTAGTTCATGCTTGAACTCAATGTGTGTAGCAATGTTAGTACTTAATAATGGTACTGCTAGCTCAGTGATGCACAGTCTATGCTTTTATGGACATATCAACCATATGGGGTCTTCAGGTTGTTCATGGAAGAACCTAGAGCAAATACACAATGTAAGATTATCTGGAAGAACTTGGACTTAAACTGCAATTGGCATTACTAAGTTTGAAAGCAAATAGCTTTTTATCAGACGAACTGGTAAAGAAGATTTTAATCAATGGATGCGATTACTGAATGGTATGACATAGTCAATGGTTAGATGCTATAATGTCATATGATGAGACCATTTTTGCAAAGGAATGCAAAGGATCCTAGAATCAAGAAATAAGGCTAGGGAATCAGAAAGCAGGACTAGGAATTCAGAAAGCTTCAAAAAGATCTGTAAATGTGGCAGAACACTTCTTCAAAGCAATGGGTGGCATCTTATTAAAGTAAGGTTTTGATTGGAGTTTTAGGCTGATGAGAAAGTCCCTATAACTGGTTCTTTTGGCTTTCTCAGATTAGAGGTAATAATCACAATAACCTCATTCTGACATTGTCTCTTTAAATCCTATGTCAAAATTTAAATATCAGTCATGACAACCCTAAAGAAGTACGAGTATTCATAAATATCGTGTTTGGATCTAGCTTACTATATACGAGGGTTCTATGATTTCTAGTAGCAAGAACAATCTTGCTTCCTATCAAAAGAATGAGGTTAATGGCTTTGATGACCCAAATTGCTGTTTTTAAAAAAGAGATGCACTCATTTAAAGACTCATAATCAATGCTGAAGGTCCCTTAGTAAACTGAAAGGATTTTACAGCCTATATAAAGGATGTACGCCAGGATGTTATAAATACATATGCACTATGTTGGAAACAATGGACTATGAATACAATGTGTTAACTGCGGAAATCTCTCAACACATGTACTAAGAAGACATTGAGCAAAAACTGATATAAATCTTATATTTAAGTGTTTCTTGAGGATTACAGGATTGACGCTAACTATGATTTATGTATGTGTGATCTTGTGTAGATACTGCTGTCCTACTATGCTAGGGTTTTTTATATCTTAAGGATAAACCCTAAAAGGTTTCATATCTTTTTTATATTAATTTCTCATAAATATCTTTTAAATTATCCTTTACTAAACGGTACTACTAAACTTTCTACTAACGGTACTAAACTAACTAACAGTACTAACTTACTTTGTATCTGTCGGTACTAAGTATATATGACCTATACTAACTATTGTACTGTACGGTACTTAAGTTAAGGTGTAAACATAATCCTAACATTCCTCCCTTAAACATGACGTTAAACTATTTTAACTTCATGTTTTCTTCTTATCCTAGTCAAAGAACTGGATTGGTTCTTTTAGCTTTCTTTTGTCAAAAGTGGGATGTTTCCCAATACATTTTGATCATTTCTTAAATTGTACACTCTTATCCTTCTTTAAGCAGCTCAAGCAACCTTGAATTTTCAGCTATTTGACAACATCTTGTCAGCTACTCAATAACATCTTGTATAAATGCAATCCATCTAAGTTGGTTTGTAGTTTTTGGCAAATACTTCTAGCCTATTATAACAGATTTGTTGTTCCGTTACCAGTAGTACGTTTGCTCTGGGATTTATTTCTCATCATTAAGATTATGGGTGATTATATTACCATACAGTTTTTGGTAAACTGTAAACCATCAACGGATTTGATTTGTCTTTACCAAAAACCGTTTGTGTTTATGGACTAGCCATGCTTCTATTGTCTTAACATTGTGCATTGATAAAAACATATTAGTAGTTCTTTAGCAGACTAAAGTATCAACAGATGTGAGTAGTCTTTTACCAAAGAATCTGTTTGATCTTGGACTAGCCCATCTCTTCACATGAAGCAAGAAAGGTAGTTTGATTACCTACAATTTTGGTAATTGTAAAACCAATAATCGGATTGAGAGTCTTTACCCCAAGCGATTTTGCTTGTGTTGTCTGTGGGATTCTAAATAATAGACAAATTCCTTATGACTTTTTAGCCATGGTGAATGATAAACATTTGTTTGTGTGGGTGGTTAGCCAACACTCAATCCCTTCTCAATTCCATAAGTCGTACATTCTTAGATTCTAATATTCGAAGTACCTCTGATTAAATGTATCAATTCCAATGCATTGTACTTTCTTCTTCAGACTCCAATTTTAGCTTTAAAATTTGCATACTATTTCCTTTTCAAAGGATACTCTTTTTCTATAGCATGTGAATGACTAAACTCTTCATTCAGTCACTCATATGTCGTTTGTACCCTGGGAATATATGATAGCTTTACTGGATTATTTCCATTCATGCTGTGAGTTCCAAACTCATTCTTGTTTCCATTAGGAGAGATTGTAAACATAAACTTCAACATCGCACAAAATAACTTTATACAAAACCTTCTAGGAATTTTATCTTGATTTAATGTCCATCACTAGTTATCGATAAAACAGATCAAGTTCTCTGTCAACACTGATAGCGACTCTTTCATATACTGAAGTTCTATGTTGCCATTATACTTCTTGGTAACCGTTAATATTATCTCTTCTGATCTTTTAGATTCATAAATAATGTGGTTTGGTGCCCTAAGATTCCTAGTCTTCCAGTCATGATTGGGATTACTTAATGTCAAGAATTTCATAGTCTGACTTCTTGTCTCAATATGGAGCTATTGTCAAGCTCAATCGCTCAGGTCATCATTTATTTTCAAAGGTCAAATGAGTCTTCTTTAGAAGGTATCTTTTATGTTTTTCTTTTCTGATTCATCTTTTCCTTTGTGCCGTGCTTTCTTTTTCTGTGGTTCTCTTTCTTCATCCTTTCCTTGACTTCAAACTTTTGAATTCTCTGCTTGATTCTTCTTCTTTGGGAGGAATCTTTCTTATTCATTTTTGTGATAGATTTATCATCATTCAACAGACACAATTGCAATGATATATTATCTGACCTTTTTATCTTTTCATACATTGTTTGTTTGTCTTCAAACTTACTTACTCTTCACTCAGAATGTTTGAGGGTCCCCACCAGGCTTTTTGTTAGGTCATCATCTGATTTCCTTAATTGATTCTTGGTTGGAGGTCTTGTTTCTAGATGGTTCAGATCTTTGTTTAGCAGGAATTTTCTCAAACTGAGCAGCAATTGTATCATGAAGATCTTTTGCATCTTTATTCAATTAGTGAACTGCTCTCTTTCTTGCTCTTGAAGCTTTAAGCTAGATTTATGTCGGCCTCAATTCTTGCCTTAATATCATCAAGTTTTTAATGAGAGCTTCCTTTTGGTTGCTTCTTCTTTAGAAATCTTAGTCATCTTATCTTCTTCTTCTTCATATCTTCTCTTGTATTTTCCCTATCCAATCACACTTCATCACTCTCAAGCTGTTTGAATTTCTTCACAACTTGAGGAATTCATCATCTTCACTTTCAGATTCATCCTCCTCTTCAATCTTTTTCTTCCCTTTATCTTTAGGATCAATCTTTGGAAGAGGTTTCAATGTTAGAAGTGATCTTGGAGAAGTAGGCCTATGGTTATCATTTGCTTAACTTCCTTTAGCTATACAACACTTTTTCTCTTTTTTCTTTTGAAGAAGATGCTTGGCTTTACTCATTTTGAGGAGAAGTGTAGCTATTGTTTCATCATCACCATAATATCATAAGATGTGGGTGAATTGTGGGGATGTTTGAGAGGCTTCAGTAGGGAATTTATTACTTAGATGATACTTCAGTACTATCTTCTTGCAAACTGTACTTTAATCTTTCTCTTTCAAGTACACTATCTTTTGCTCGTTCAGCTCTAACCTTTGTAGGTTCTTCAGAACCTTCAAAGATCTCTTCAGAATCCTTACTGTGTTCTCAAGTACCTTCAAACTTGTTTTCTAAAAGGTTACTAACTTTGGAACCAATCAGTACTAATCTTTTGAGTCTGTCAGTACTATACTTTTTCAAAGTCAGATTCGATGGACTAACTCTTTCCTTGTCATTAGTACTAACTCACTATCTTCATACTAAGTACTTTCTTCAATCCATACATCATTATCTTCATCAATCAATCTTTGTCCTCCCTACACTTTGAGCTTTTTCATTTTTTTCCATCTTGATTAATTCTTATCTTCATGCACTTTCATCAAAACACTGAGGAGTTCTCTTTTGAAACTGTTGATTCTCCTTTTGCAATTCAGCCTTGTTTGGATACATCTTTTTGTGCACCACTATGCATTCTAATGTGATAGATGCTCTTCCTTGGGATTCTTTGCTGCTTGAGACAGTACTTCAAGTATATATTCTTTGTGATGTTGGATGACAGGTTTTGCTTGCTTCTTTAGCTTTGTGATCTTAGCCTTTAAGAGTATTATTTATTGGGCTGACATGCTTACCTTTAGTGCCATTGGAGATTCAAAGATTCATTGACATTTTGAAAGAGTCATATCATCCTCATTCCCTGAAAGGGATGTATCATTGGATGAATGATCTCTAAGATTCTCACCAGATGGTTCTGGGAATTGAATCAGGAATGGTAGGAGTGGGTGAAGGTCTTGGGGAAGGTCTGGGGGAAGGTCCATGTTGTTGCTCAAAAGGTACCTCACTTGGTTGAGCAGAAGTTGAGTCAGGCAGTGACTCATTTGGGACTTCACCAGTAGGAGCAGGAGAGGGTGATGATTGTTCAAAAGATAGTCTTTCTGAGGTAAGCTCCCTCATCCTGACTTGGTTGGAACCAACATTTAGTATCAATCAAAGGTGTTTGTTACTTTTGCCCTGAAATTTGTTTGCCCTTCTTAATCATAAAAGAGAAAACTTACTAGTTAAAACTATTTATAGGGATGCCCTCCTCTAGTGATCTAAAGGTACATTTCTACTTGCTAATTGTCTTATTCTAGAAAATATAGTAATAAAAACGAGGATACATTACAATACTTCTTCGTTGCCTCTAGTGTCAAACATCCCATCAAAATATTTAATTTGGAAAAATTATACTTTATGATTAGTTGTTGAACAATTATAGCATTGGCATATTTTTGTATGGAATTTGATCCCAAGTTAAGAGTACTTTTAGGAGCTTAACAATGATATAATTATGTGAATATAAAACCTCCATTGGGGGAAAACCATAGGCTTTATTAAATGTTAACACAGTAAATCCCCTTCATTATCATGAAGCTGATAGCAATAAAAGATAGCTTGATTTGGTAATGAGTCTATCCATCAGCATCATCAAATGATAAGATCAGTTCGGATTGATGCCTCAGAGATAGACAACAACATTGGCAGCTAACTTTGGTGGTTATTCGTGCATAACATTATGATTGTTTGGACTTAAGCAGTCGTTCAAAACTGTTCAACTAATGTTGGTTCGAAACATAATGACTTACAGTGAGACATGATTAATATAACTTCTTTGAAGAAATCAATGACTTCATGTGAAACTCTACATTTTGACGTCTTTTCCAAGTATTGCGTATATGTTGTGCTTATTAGGACAGGACTCCAGAGCACGCCATTTTGCGTAGAAGAGAAAGAGATAGTCGGTAAGAGAGATATAGGGCTTTTTATGTAGATGCTCAGTTAGAGAGTATTGCTTGAGTAAGTGTGCATTTTGAGATGGTTTCTTATAGGTTTTGGAGACTATTTTAAAGCGGAAAACGTTTCAATTTACCACTTTTGTAGCCTTGGCGGTATTTTTCTCCAATGAGACTCTTTAGCGGATACACAACTTTGCCATATAGGTACTTAACTTTGCTATGGTCTAATCGAGTATCTTAACTTTTGTTCAAAAACAAAGGATGAACAATGTAAGTATCAGTAATGCCTTCACTACGCCACCAATCCGGTAAATCTTCTCAGTGAATCTAAATCTTCTTAAAGCGTTGACAAGCATTACTTCTAGTTAATATGTATCCATAGAATAAAAACAAAAATTGTAAACTGACCCATCTAAACTAACTTTGTCCAAACAAAGAATGAACAATGTAAGTATCAGGAATGCTTCAGCACCATCAGTAACTCTTCTTAGTGACTTTCTAAATCTTCTTAAATCAAAAATGGATTTATATATCCATACAACATCAAAACAAAGGTAGACTTCACTACATGAGCCATCTAACCATGACTCACTATTCAGGTGTCTTTACACCTTCCCCTCACCATCAACACATACTAACCAATGTTACCTGAAAATACTCTTTTGATGGTCTACATAATCTCATGTCTTCAAAATGCTTCACAAGAGAATTCTTACTCTTAATCTAAGTATGAACAACTTGAGCAATCTTCTTATTCTTGAAAGTGTACAGACCACTTGTTGGTACGGTTAGCTATGCTTGCTTGATGATGATTGAATCTTGATGGGTAGAAAGGTGGAGTATAATGTTTTAGGGGTTTCTTGGAACAAGTTTGATTTGCCATGGTGTTTTACCTCTTTTATCCACAGATGACCCATTAAAATTACCTCCCTTTAACCAATGTAGCTTATGGATTTATCATCCCTATTGAAACAACCAAGAACTGAAATCGGCTAACATCAAATGCCTTGGTTAGTAAATCAGCTACATTGTCATTGGTGTGGATCTTAAGCACCTGTATTAGTTTCTTCTCATAAGCATCTCGAATGAAATGGTGCCTAATAGCAATATGCTTTGTCTTCGAATGATATACTGGATTCTTTACAATGCAAATGGTGCTTTCATTATCAATGTAGATCTTTGTGTTCATGAAGTTGAACCCATAGTCTAACATTTGATTTTGAATCCATAAAACTTGCCCACAGCAATTTGCAGCAGCAACATTTTCTGCCTTTGTAGTAAAAGTAGCCATAATTGTCTGCTTTTTGCATTGCCATGAAATAAGTCTCTTGCCAAGAAATTGACAACCTCTTGTTGTGGATTTCCTGTCAAGATTTTCTCCAGCATAGTCACTATCTGCTAGGTTAAATGATGACACTCTAGGATACCAAAGGCCCAGTTTGGGTTTGCTTTTTAGATACCTAAAAATTCTCTTCACAATATTCAAATGGGAGGTCTTTAGAGTAACCTGAAACCTAAAACAAGCACAGACGGCAAACATAATAT